>CAMOHE010048150.1:0-53830 GCA_946598075.1 Artocarpus hirsutus
TGTAGCATAACTTGGATCGTCCACTGCAGGAGCCTTCTTTTCACCTGTCAGGTAGCCCATTTTTCCACGTCCTCTGATATACATCTGGACTGATTGAGACCATCTCAGAAAATTGTCACCATTCAAACGAATTGTGGTGATCTGGACAGAGGGAGATTCGGTGGTAGCATTACTGATTTTTGAAGAATTAGTGGTAATGGAATTTTTTTGAGAAGGTTGGGAAACAGTAGTAGACTCATTTGAAGTTTCAGACATGATTTCAAAAGCAGGAGCGAAAGAGGGGAAGAAGGAGAGTTTCGACTGGCTCTGGTACCAACTTTGAAAAAAGGATTTCTAGGGAATGATTTTTCATATCAGATTTGTTCTCTTTTTATACAATTTACAGCATATACAAATCCTTTATAACAGGAAACTAATCACTAATTCTAGGGAGAGGATAATTCCTATCAATTACTTTCCTAAAGTACAAAGATTGACAACTAATTAGCTAATTTACAGCTGTACACGATTATTTCCATATCAGGTTTTGATTTTCCAACAGATACACATCCCACCAAATAAAAAGTACTCAAAATATACAAAAAGGGTAAAATAGATACTGCAAGCGGTTGTGCAAGTGAGTTCACATGTTGCAGTGTGTTGGCTTTTTCTCAACCTCACCCTGGGTCTCTCAAAGTCTTCCGTCTTCCATGCTCATAGTTTCTTTGGCTACATCCTGGCTGGAGTCACTGGATGGCGCTGTTTTGGGTCTTTCTTTCAGTCTTCTGTGTATTTGAGATTGTAACAGTGGTGGTTTTTGTTTGTGTTGTTTCTTAGTATTAAGTTATTCATTAGGCTTTTGTCTTGACGGTGCTAGGTGTGGCCTTTGTGGTACTGACTTCTTATTTCGATCAATCAGACTTTTACATTAATTGCAAAGGATTTGTTAGAGTCACGTATGTGCTGGATCACAAGTGTACCTTGTTGGAGTCCGGTTTTAAAACTCGGTACAAGCTTATTCCCCTTGAGCGTTTCATTCGATATACTGATAGAACTGGTTGTTTATTATGGTCCACATTTTCTAGTAGTATGTGGTCGTACTAGCATGAAATAGAATTGGTGTCTGTATTTTCTTGATTCAATATATATTATCCCCTTTCAAAAAGAAAAAAAAAAAAAAAGAGTTTTAGAAGTGGATATTTAGTGTAATTATTTCTATATATTAATTAGATGGACTTGAAATAAGGCAACGGGGACTCAAAAAGTTGCCAAGCCGTTTGTATTAGAAGAAAGATTTGCGGCTCCAAAATAAATAAAAAGAGAAACATACAAGTATTACAAAGAGATTTCTAGATGACAACAAAGATTACAGGGGCAGCCCAAGATAAACCCAATACAAGAAACCGAAACTCAACGAAGCAATAATAGTTCTTCTCTTATTAACATTCGCATGTATCACCCTATAGACAAAAATTAAGAACACAATAACTTCAACCAATAGCAGACAAAGAACTATGAATATGGGTAGCAAAGAAAAGTGAAGCCCTTGAGTCTTGCAGAAAAAAATCTGCAAGATTAAAACTTTAACCATTCGAAGCAAGGGCAGAGTCCCCAGCAAAATCTTGAGGGATAGGGCTCCTTCAAGTATACCTCTCTGTCATTCCCAATTATATAGAACCTGAAGGATTGGCCGTGGTGAGCCATGGTTACTCGTGTCACTGGCACAACGGAGATGGTATGCCGCTCGCATATGACCCTTGCAGTGGGAGGGACAGAGGCTCTTTCTGCGATTACTTCAGAAGAAAATTTGTTGAGGAAGAAAGAGTCCGCAAAGAAGGCTGGAGCGCACTGGTATGCCTGTGTGTTGCATAACTGGATGCCCTTGGCCCGATGGAAAACTTCATCCGGAACTGATGTTGCTCCGCTGGTCCCACTGACCTTCCGGGTGGATAGCGTCTTCCTGTGAGACCGTGGATGAAAACGTCTCATTGCATATTCCATGTTGGAAAACGGATACATAATAAAGAACTGATTTATTGCAGAAAGGAACTCTAAGACAGGAATCCTTGAAATGATGAGGAAGGAAAAGAGGCAAGAAAATAATTGAACAAGCAGCCACGGTATTTCAATGAAAATTCAAATCTGTTGGGGGGAATAAAAATTCACCTGAAAACAACTCCAGGTTATTGGGCTAACATATGTCTCGAATTCACTGGCTTCTGATGGTTGTTTATTTATGTAAACGAGGAAATTCGAGTATTTAAAACAGAATAAAAAACTACATCACATAGAATAGTGCTGCTCCTATCTTAAGTAGATTATAACTAAGACAGGTCGATAACCAATAAATTTATAGTTATTTTAGCTCCCTCACTCTCTGAAGACTAACATGCATATCTATCAGACGCCACACAGTCTGCAATTCTGCTAATAAACATGGAGTAAAGTGCATGTGTATTTGCAATTTATTTTACAGGACCCGAAGTAGATTGTCCATGTCAAGGTAGAGGAATAAAAACAATTTAGCCGGTTCTTCAGAAGATTCTTAAAATTGTCACAAATATATTATTATTTGTCAGGACTGGTTAGCTCAAAGGAAAGACATCAAGAGTGTACTCCCGTTTATAGGCACAGCATAAGGAAACAAATTCATACCACTTAATAATGGCAATAGTACGAGTCAAAAGAGATCCACTCCCACGGCATGTCTCACATTTAATAAGACCGCGAGATCCACAAGTGGCACAACGAATTCTTCCCTTACCCTCACATTTCACGCATCTGCATGGACAAGGAAACTCGTTCTTTTAATTTCAGCCAAAAATTAAAAAAAAAAAAAAAAAAGCCCAACAACTTTCAATGCACCCACCAATATCTATTAAACTAGAGTGGCAGCTATCCCAAACTAACATCAACTGTTTTTCTATTACAATTATTTGGTATCTGACTAAATATTGTTTTTTGCAGTCAAGATCTGTTTTGGGCTAAAATCAGAGAGTTCAGACGAGATCAAGTCTTGAATATTAGAAGGTGGTCTGCAAATCCTTGTGATGGAAAAACAAGGTTAGGAACTTGCAAACTGAGTTAGTTCAGAATAAACAACGTACATAGTATCTGATCCATCTCTGTGAGCAATTAAGCCCCTTCCATAACAAGCAGGGCACTGCATCATCTGGTTTTCCTTATAGAATCCAGGTTCTTGATTCACATTGCATATACTGCACGTAATTTCTCTCCGTCCAGCGCAACCTACAATTTTTCCCGTGGTAATTTTAGAACGCAACAACAATGGTGAATTCGGGTAAATTGTAGAAGCCTCACCACCTTAGAAGTACTAAATATCAAATCACCATGCTTAACTGACATTACTTAAATAAAGGACGACAGTAAAACAAATACTAATGCAAAGAAACAATATTCTAAAATCATCGCCATTGGTCCCAAATTACGCAAAGAAAAAGAAGCTCCTGCTCCACTCATCACCACCCATAAATCCTGGTTCCCAGAATCTCACCTGAGCATTTCTCAATGATTTCAGAATGAGGAATTTTAACCTTTGATTCCTGATAAGGTACAAATAAAACAGGGAACTGAGATTGAAGATCCAGTTCCCAGATTCCAAGTTCAGGTCCCTTGTCTTTTCCATCAATATTGCCACCAACATATGGTTCTGTTTCTTTTACCGTCTCCCTTTCCTCTATGAAAGTATCTAGAGTTCCAACATACACATTGCAATCTTCCACTCCATGAATCCTCCAGGTCCGTGCAGGACGACTTCCCCAACAGCAATGATGCCCCACATGATCAATGAGCAACTCCCGTATCTCCACCTCATCTAGTATTTGCCTGCACATATTCTTTCAGTTAGAAGAAAGGAGGTCTGGTTCTTACAGTTCTGTTGAATCTAAAAGAAACTAGATTCAAGTGTTGGACAAAAATAGAAACTTTATACATAATCACATAGCTTATAGAGGAAGATCCATAATCACAACCAAACAAAGATGTCTCGGGCACACATTGATTTAGAGATAAATGATCCACAACAGCAACAAAAACGTGTTCTGAAATCTGGATCTCTTCTTAAACTTCTTATGCCACTTTGTGTCATTAGAGAGGAGTGGTCCCGAACCATCTTACATATGTAGTATAATAGCTAATAGTACTGACTCCACGGCAAATCTTCCTAGTTTACAATTTTCTAGCATCTACGCGCCTTTGGTGGTAAAGCTTGACTCGCTTCCTGGCTTGCTCTATCACAATGATTGCTCAAAACCAAACCTACATCTCCTTACTTTTATCTATTTCACACAAATAAAGTTATGCTTGACAGGTTCTGGAATACATATAAAACGATGAGACATAAAATCCTCATTTTCAAGTGCTACATATTCCTTATCCTTATTCAAAAAATTTCAATAAATGATTGTTTACTGCTTCGTGGCGGTGAAATATATGGTTTTCATATTGAAAGAATTTTTAGGATCCTTCTAATTAAAGAAGATAGTGTTTTGCTTCAAATTAAGCAAGAGTTGTGGTTTTTAGTCCAAAATTTACATGGCTTAGAACATATTTTACTAAGTCCAAACTTCTTTCTATATCTTGCTAGGTCTTGAAAAAAGGAACCAAAGAGAGACAGGTAAAAGAACACACAAATCTTAAAAGAGCATGAAAAAAACCTCGGGCGAGACTAAAACAAGGTAAAAGAAGCAAAATGTCGATTTATGAGGGCTCATCCTAGAACTGATCAGTTCCAGATGAAATCCATTCCTTTTTTTGATAGAGAGTGAATTCATTAAAGGCACAACCGGTGCACAAAAGGAAAACAAACAGGAGCCTAGGAAGGCACCCTTCAGTCCAATGAATCAGAAGAGACACAGCAAGGGACTGCGGCCTTATCAATACAACCATAACAATTAGCAAAGATTGCCCATTTGGCAAAGTTATGCACACAAAAATGAAAAATTCTAGGAATAACAGATGTAAAAAAAAAAAAATCTGCTTGTGTGCCAATTAAAATCAATTGCGTGATAAAAGATGTACCATGTACTACATTACCTGCCATATTTGCTCGTTGTGCCACCATGGTTTCCTTCAATCACGCCTTGATAGGCAATTGCTTGCTCTGCAACAAGTCATTCATAATTCAATATTCATGTTACCATATGTTAAAAACGATTTCCTATTGACAGAACGCAAAGAGTCTGACTGTTCCATTGGTAGTTGGTACACAAAATTTTCTTGACCAAGCCAAATTATTTTCCAGGGATAAGCAAAATAGGAGGCATGCCATATGTCAGTATTAGAGAAACAAAGACCGTAAAATTCATAAAAGGGTCAACTTTTAATCACCAACATTATTTTAACAAACTAACAATGCGTATACGTCAAAATTAAGAAAACCAAAAAAGCAAATACCCTATGTACTTTCCTAAACTTATCTTCTCACTAAAGAAAATTTCTGAACGTCCAAGCAAAAATAGCTTTAAAAGAAGAAAAATACAGTTTTTTTTTTCCCCCAACTCCTTTTTGCTTGCTTGGGAAGCAAATTTCCTCAATTAAGACAGACACTTTTACAAAGAAAAGTCAAACAAACATGTTTTTATTTTTATTTATGTATTTATTTTTGCTCAGCAAGAAAGGGGATTAATAGTGTCATTCCGCCTTCCATCCCTTTTGAAAATCCCAAAGTCCACTAATGAAACAGAACGGACCTGACTTGACCCAATTCTACTCGAAGCATAAGCCCAATTTTCACTCATGCCTCTACACACCCAATACCATGCAACACATTAGTCAGGCAGGGATCTTAAGGGAGGGCTATGGAATATCAAACTCTGAACATATTTTGAAAAAAGAATAAGAAAAGACATCCTTATCGCTACACCAATCCATTGAAGGTACCAACATATTGGTGGTCTCAAAAACAACAAAAACCAACAATAAAACTCATTTAAGGTATTTGGGAACTTGGTTTGATCCAAAGTTTTTTTAGTCCAAACAAATTTTGCCATAGTATTTTCTCGTACAAGTGTTTTCAGTTCAAACTTCAAACCATTGATTGTACTGAGATCTGAATCGCCCTAAAAGCAAAAATCATGCCAACACATACAGGAAATAACAGAACCAAATAAATCAAAAAAGCTCAGTTGAAAAAACAAAATAGAGAAAAATGTAAAGAAACAAAAATCAGGTACTGTTATCATAGTCGTCCGGTGAAGTGATCAAAGCGGCGTGAAGGGAAGGCGGGCAGGAGTCTGAAAAAGAAGAGGTGGGGATCACAGAGCCCGGTCTTCTTCCCACGTTCTGATACGAGCTCCAATTTTCATCGCTCTCCTTCTCTCCAGATTCGCTGCCTCGTGCTTTCAATCAGCGAAAGCAAATTAATTCAAAATTCGCATAGGAATTAAAGGCATGGAATATGGAAAATGAGATTTAGCTACCTGAGAGCAGAGGCTCCTCCATGTGTTTTGTGTTCTTTGTTGCGTGGATGTGATTGTGAAGATGACTATCAGAGGAGAGGGTGGTCAACTAATATTGGGAGGAAATTTGCTTACAGAGCAAGGTAATTTGGGGTCAAATTATTAGCCTCGTTGTTGACGAATTGGTTCCCCACCGTCACAAACTCCCTGGCTGTCCAGAGTCAAGACAATTATTTCGAAATAATTCACCAAAAAATAAAATAAAATCAATCAATCAACAGTCTTGGAGCTTCACCAATTCCATTTTGGTTCTTAGTTTTTAAGCTTAATTAACAAAATTCCCTATCAATTATAATCTTGTGACACTATAATGTTTGAATTTTAAAATATAGCGCTTGGTCTTCTTGATCTATGAAATATATAATGAAAAAGCTCCTCGAATTATGATTTTAAACATAAATAGCACCATATCACACAAATAAATATGTTATTGAATAGTTTAATAAACCATTAGATTTTTAGCTTATTTTGATATAGTAACATAAAAGTTGAAAAAAAGATCTAAAAAATTTATGATTTTTGAATTTATTTTTTGATAACTAAAATTTTAAATTACATCAACTTTTAAAATTTAAATTAGTTTTAAATATGATAGAATTATTAAAACAATTCTATACCAATAAACCAATTTTTTTATTAAAAATTCTAAAAATTTTATTAAAAATTTGAAAGTAGAAGTTTTTTTTTGTTAATATACTATAGATAAGAGGACATTGCGAGGACTATTATTGAGGGAAATTGTTATAATTAATCTGAGCTTTTAAAAATATCTTACTTGATTTTCATTTATTATTATATTTTTAGTTTTGATAACGATTGGTGTTATTAGAGAATAAATTTGGACAAATTTAAAATAAGAATGTAATAAATATAATGATTTTTATGCATGTAACCAAAATTAAAATAATCTTATTATATCATTAGTAATTTTAATTTTATTTTTTTAAAAAAAGTTTGTTGAATTTTTAATTCCATTATATATATACACACACACCCCTACGAAGACAATGAAGGACCGGTGGGACCTTTAATCCCCACTTAATGGCAGAGCCACATGTAGTTGAGTATGGGCACATGTTTCCTTTCAATTTTTGAAGTATTGATTTTTTTCCTAAAAGATTTTTAATAAATTTTAGTTATACCCTTGTTTTATATAAAAATTATTTTACTCCTACAAAAAAATTTGAAATATATACTTAATAATCAAAATAGATAACTATATTTGTATACAATAAAATTATCAGCAACTATTTACATAGTGTCTCGTTGACAGCCACTGCCCACTCAATTTTTTTTTCCCCAAAATTCATATATACATGAATGAGTATTACACTACATTTGTATACAATATCCTCACTAAAAAATGAACTAATCTTAAGATATCACTTTCTTTAAAAGCCTAATAACCATGAAATCTTGTAATTATAATGGAGTAATAGACTCTTATTTTGATTACATTTTTGTTTTATTTATTAAGCTCTACTAACAAAAATTTCTTGCTCCGTCCTATATATATATATATATATATATATATATATGTATGTATGTATGTATGTATATAATACTATGATATTCAGCTTGTTATAAGCGATACAATTATCTATTACTTATATACTAACATTAAAAATTGAATTTTCTTTTTTTAAAAATTAAAACTCAACCGACTAATAATATAATAAAATTGTTTTATATTTATTTACATGTATCAAATCATTATATTTAGCTTTTTACTTTAGGTTTTTTTAATTTTGGTCCTTACTAACAACTAGGTTACTAGGAATCAAAAGCGAAACAAAATAATGGGTTGGGGATCTAAGTGGATCATTTTAAAAAGTTTTTTGCCAAACATTTAACATCTAGATTATGAAGAGATTAAAATTAAAATAAAATGATAAATTAGGGATTAAAGTGAAACATTTTAAAAGGAGAGGACCAAATTGAGAGAGGTTGTTGATACCTTTTTTTTTATATATATATAAGGTACAAGCCCAACCTATATCCCGTGATACGACTCAAAACAAGATAGTAATCCCAAGCCACAAGAGAGTGCTCTCTAAGTAGGTCATGATTTGGAAGGCCAAGAGATAAGAACATGCTATTTAGTCCAATTAGTCTTTCAACACACTTGGGTGGTAATAAGTCTAATCGAAAGTAGAATAAAATGGGTATAATGGAAATTAGAACAAGACAAAGCCAAAAATCCCATTATAAGGCCCTTGCCCAATACTAGAAAAAAGCCCATTAGGTTCATTTGATATGTTAGCCTATCAGGCCTACCTGCCAGTTAGCCCAGTAACTCACCCGAGGAGCCTTAGTTCTATGGTCATGTTATTCCCTATCGTAAAAGACAGATTATTCCTTTAACCAAAGTTGGTCAACGTGGGTCCTAAGTCAAAGGTCTAACCCATGTACAAAAATGGCAAGAAAAGCCTTTCCGCTTTTGCTCCCTTCATGCCAAATCACCTGAAGTGAACTTCCCAGATTGGCTAGACATCAAGGCATATGTCAATCGAATATTATATTGAGGCCAAAAATTCGAAGATGGAGGATTCTTCTCATGGCGAGCAATTTCCTCTTTTGGCTTTTCACGCAGAATTAAGTCTTGAAGCTCTCTCAATTAAGCACCCGAAATTGAAGACCCTCAACCAAACTAAGGCCTCTTATTCCCCTATAAATACCCTCATTATCATCTTCAAAACCACCATATAACACCCCAACACCACCATAATCACCATCTCTCTCTTTCTTCATCTCCATGATCTTCTCCATTCACGACCACCCTTTGAGAGGGAATTTGACCACCACAAAATGCCATAGCTACCATCTTCATCAAGCTCTAATCTCCATTATCATCTTCCTTACCAAGCTCAAACTTCCATCTCATCACCTTAAATCTCCATAAAACCATCAAATACCTTCATAAATATCATCACCAACCTTAAATGACCAAGAGAAAGGAGTCTCTGTTAGACTTAGTACCCTAAAGATTAAACAATTTTACTATTTTTGAGATATTTCATTAACAAAGTATTTATTACTTATTTCATATATAAAATATGTTCTACTTTTGTTCATTTATGTTGAATGTACCATAAGCAAAAAAAGGTTTGAGGCTGTTGTTCTAAATCTTTAAAATTGTGCATATAATAGACAGATTATACAGGATACATGAATCTTAAGGTGATAGTCTAAATATAAAAAGTTTGCAATTGATAAAGTTGAGACTTTATTCATGTTAAGATTATTATATTGTTTACATCCCAAATGAAAAATGACTTGTCTTGAACATCAGAGTAGGACTCTACGAGTAGAGACATTGGTCTACTGTCATTGGTGGTGATATATTAGATTTGGGCTAAAGATAAATTGATTTTGTTAATAATTCTGTTTGAAGAAATCAATTTACTTTAGATAATCACATGTATTACATCTAAATCTTGAAATGAATTAATGAGTCTATATTCTTGACTTATGTATTTTGATGTATCAATGAGTGACATCTTGAATTAAATAAAGGTATGAATGCCAGTTGTTGGAGATATGATTCTTGAATGGCATAGACGCGTTATTCATAAATATGAAATCCATAGCTCTTTTCTAGAGTTAATGATATTTTCTTATAGGTATTATCATGTAATTGAAAAACTAAAGCACTCAACTATTTGAATACGTACTTGTAACTGAATGGTAACTATTTGTATTGATTATGAATAGTAAGTATCCAATGGCAATATAATAGAACATAAGATAAATATAATCAGGGAAAGTAAAATGAAATTTATCCCTAAGCTGATAATGGATATCCTATGGCGATGTTGCACATGATGATATGTAATAGACAAATAACTTATTGGAGTTTCATAATTTATATATAGTTTAAGAATGTAACGTTAAGCTTTTAGCGGAATAGCTTTAGAGTTGATAATTATAAAATATGCATGTCAGGGATATGTTATTTTATAATTATAGGAGCTTGATCTATATACGCCCATCAGGTCTCCTTTGCTATCTTACATTATTTCCTGTAATGATTCAACGTCTTTTTTTGTGGTTGCATGAGTCGATGGCGAAATGGTTAGTATTGCTTTGGTTTTGTTGTTCATGTTTCTCAGTTGTGATGTGTTTATGTGTAGACTATATTGTTGGACACTATCTCTGTAACTGTATGATGGTCAATTGTAATTTCAAGTATACTGTTATAAGTTTCATTATATTTTGAGACTCCAGAGCATATTTGTTATTATTTATTTTTCGATTGTGTCCCACGTATACTGTTTTAAATTAATTAATCCATTTTACTTACATTTTAATTGCTTTTAACTTCTAATTTCCTCCTTTGGGCATTACGTTTACATATAAAATAATGCACAACCAATAGTCAAGAACTAAATTCTATAATAACTTAACTACTCCAACTAGCTAATAAAATTTCTAATGTAATTCTAAGAACATGCAAAACCTTAATAAGTTAAACAAATAAATTTTGCACTTAAAATAAATAACTACAACTAATTATCAATCAATAAGAAAAACCAATTACATCAATCAATAACACTAAAACTAATACTCATAAAACTAAAAATAACACTAAAACAAATTAAAAGTAAAACTAACTAAGACTAATAACCCTAGATAATAAAACATACCAATAAAATCATTTTAAAGAAACCAAAGAATCACAAAATAAATTAACATAATCACAAAAAATAAAAACTAACATACCTAAATTAATAAAGTTTGATCTCACAACAAATTTAATAAATAATTTATAACTAATTTCAAATAATTTCTATTAACAAATCCATTCGTAAAATCTAAATAAAATCTATTTAACTAGACAACTAAAATAAATTATTTGATAAATAACTGTAAAAACAAAATAGACTAAAAATAAATACAAAATAAACTACTAACCAAATGGAGCAGGGGCGGAGGGACGGTGACAAGGAGCAATGGGGACGATGGGTTACAGGCGAACCGACAACGGCGACAGAGGCATGAGCGAGGTGAGGTGATGACGATGAAACTTGAACATTAGGTGTGGTAAGGTGATGAAGGTAGCGAACTCAAACGCGATGACGAAAGAATATGATAGCAATGGAGGCAAGGGTGAGATGACAACAACGACAACAACAATGCTAAGAGCAAGAAAAAATAGAGGGTTTGATTTTTGAAAAGAGAAAAGATTGTTTTGAGGGGTTTTTTTTTTGAGTGGCGCGCTAATTAAATCATATTAGATGATGGTTCTATGTAAACCGTTGTTAAGTTCTTTTCATTTTACGAAGGTTTTTAGGAAGCCGTTGTCTAAAGTGTGGCATGAAAACACTATAAAAGTGTTGCATTATTATAAAACTGTCATTTAATTGTCGTCATCTAAAGTACTGTATGTTATACTGATTCTCAAACATGTGTAATATTTATAAAAAGTAAGTTTTAAAATATAACATTTATAAAAATTCTCCCGGTACACTAGTTATAGTTGATTAGTTCAAAAATTAAAATATACGAGTGACAGCAATTCACTTCATGAACCTTGAAACTTATACAATTGAAGTTAAACTATAGGTTGGGCAATAAACCCTATCAAAAATATGGGTTTGTGCCAACCAATTCCAAGCCCAAGATGGGCTCTCAACTAGTGGGTCGGGTAGCATAAGGCCTGATCTAAGTTGCACATTTACTTTAGGAGATAATTATACGTTATGTTACATTTTTAAAAGCTGTTATTGCTCATCCACACATTGTAAAAATTATGTCATATTTATCATTCATATTACTCATAGCATTTGTAAAAATTCCTCTTACTTCAATCTTAGAGAAAACCCCATATGAGCGCATGTTTTAGTTTTACATCTAGTCTGGATGAAAAATGAAATAAAGGGGACAAAATGAGAGAAAAATAAAAATTCCTTTTGGTTTTAAGGATGAAACTTATTCAAATTCCTCTTTGTCGACTCTAAACCTTAAAAGGAAAAAAAAAAACTCCAATAATTTCCATCTTCTCAATTTTTGTTTAAAAAGAAGTCCTAAAACGTTTTGATTTTCATGCGCCTTCATGGAAGTGCATGGGAAAGGTATTAGGTCATTACATTTAATTAAGTTTATATATATGAACTTGTTTGCAATGGCTATATTTTTAATGGCTACCTTTCTAATAAGGATATATTTTAGCAATAATTGATTATATAGTATGATAAGAATTCAATCTTATTAATTATCATAATTTTTTTTGATCAACTATCCACTTTATTACGAGGTAGTTTTATAACAAATAGATGTAACCATTAAAATCATATCCTATATATACAAATATAACATATATGAAAGAATTTTCGATTGTCACTTTTTGTTTGGGCAATAATAGTTATGAATAAAGTTATAAAAATATGTGTATACTTTAATAGTATTTGATGACGTAGTAATTTATATTACTTGTTATTGCAAGTCAAGCAATTTAATAATCGTAAACATTAATTAAATAGATTCTTTATTTTGGAATCAATTTCCTTATTCCTGACACACTACTAAGCTTGTAGCGCCCGAAATGACAGTTTTTCTTCTTTATTTGCTGCCTACCCTTCCATGTCTCCCTCTCTCTCTTCCTTAAATTAAAAAAATCTCCCAGTAGCAAAGCAAAAAAAAAAAAAAAAAAAAAAAAAAAAAAAAAAAAAGGAAAATAAAATAAAAAGATCATTCCTTACTGTTTATCTCTTGTCCTCTTTTGAAAGACTTTGCACATACTTTTGTTCGCAACTTTCTCAAAGAGCCCAAAAGCAATTTTCACATCTTTTTGCTATTCTATTTTTTTTTTTTATTTGGAACTTTTTCGTTGTTCTTGTTGCTTTCCACATATTCATATCCAAATATTAAAAAAAAAAAAAATACATTCAACTCTAAAGTTTCTTGCTATTGCTTATGCATAAAACAATATATATTTTTTATTTAGTTTTTTTTTCATCTTTTTCGAAGTTTCTATTTTTCATATCCATTATTTGTTTTGTGCCATTATTTCAAGCCTTCAAGTTGACTGAAAACAAGTTCCTAGCACAGCAATTAATTAAATCATCTCGTTGGTTTATCGAATTATAAATGAGATTCAAAAATGAGAGAATGGTCTTTAATTAGATTCTATTTTTAATTAAAAAAATGCTTAAAAAATTATATGCGCAGGTAAACAACAAATTGCCCAATTAAAATCATATTTAATTTTTCTAAGTTTGACGCTCATTAATTATAATAAATTTTTTAATCAAATATTAACGTCTTTACAGTTGTTCAACCTATATCACATGGCAAAACAATGGAAACTATCGAAGGGTAAAAATAAAAGTAATTATTAAAGCCACTATCACGGGGTCAGACGTTATCTTAAAATCTTCCCGTGACAGCATCAAGGCGCCGATCTTAATCAAAAGCACAAACCCGCATACTCAAAGGTTGTGATCACCACAGGAATCGAATATCAAATTAAGAAGGCAACACAACATAAGTATGAGAAACTCCTTCCTCAACCTTTATTAAACTCTTAACAAAGGAAAATATAAGTTTGTTTCAGGGATCACACAGTTAACCTTAGCTCTCGTGTCCTCTGCCTTTCACAACCTAGCCTATTTTTAGATAAAACGGAAGCTGACACCTCCAGCTATCTAGGGTTGCTGGCACCCACCAGCCCCTGCCAAGTGTCCCCTTACTTGCCACTTACAAACCCCACTAAGTCTCAAAAAATCGTTGCAGCTATGTTTTTAGGAGTCTAAGGCCACTTGGATGCTCAGCGTATGCACCACCTATCCCTGACCGCGCGCCTAATACCCTACTGCAGCCTATAACAATCTCTTGCCTTAGTCCAAGTTTCCTGCGAAGTTTGTGGCAGCTATGCCACCTGTATATCCCACCAAGAGTAGTACTTAGCCCATTAATGGTTACATCAGTCAGCCGACTTGACTTCCAAGTTTTGTGGGCACAATTGATAAAATGAGATTTTCAGTTATCCCAACTTATAGTTTTTGTTAGTTTTTGAGTGAATTAGTGGTTTTGATTTCACATTTTTATATCTATTTAAGTTTAAATAAAAATTAGTTAATTTTACTTTTTAAGTATTTTTATGTTATGTTTAGTTTTATTTTCCTATTTATTTATTTATTTTACCTTTCATTTATTATAGACGGAAGAAATTCACTAGAAGCTCAAGGATCGATTTTGGAGAGAAAAGAGGACAATTTAGGCAAGTCTGGTGCAACAGCACCAAAAGGCCTTGTTGCAGTGCTATTTGGTGTATTTAAGCCAATTCTGGTGAAACCTAGATACTGCAGCGCCCAACTTCCTCGCTGCAGCACCCTCAGCGACGCATTTTAGTGCTACAACTCTAATATTTCTTACTGTAGTGCCAAACCTAGTTTCTAGTTCACCCTGCCCTGAGTTTTGGAGGTGTAGCGAGAATATGTCTGATGCAGCGCCAAAGCATGCTGAAAAGCTTATCTTGGTAGGACACACTTCTCAAAAAGGGTACCTATATAAAAGGTTTTGAGAGGGAGGAGACCTACACATTTTGGAGAGGACTTTGGCTGCTCTTTTGGCTTTTGGAGGAAGAAACCCATTTTTTGTGGAGCTTGAGAGGCACATAATCAAGATACTTCACTCACTACGTCAGAATTTATCTTAAAATCTTCCCATGATGGAAGAAAGCCACTGACCTTACTCAGCCAAAATAACAAACCCACACACTCTAAGGTTATGAGCACCATACAAGGATCGAATGCCAAAGCAAGAAGGCAACATAATACAAGTACGATGAACCCCTTTCTCAACCTTTATTAAATTCTCAACAAAGGAAAATACAAGTTTACTACAAGGATCACACACTTAGCCGTAGCTCTTGAGTACTCTGCCTTTCACAACCTATCCTATTTATAGACAAAATTATGGCTGACACCCCTAGCCACGTAGGATTTCTGGCAGCCACCAGCCCTTGCTAAGTGTCCCCTCACTTACAAACCCTACTGAATCTCAAAGAGTTGTTGCAGCCAAGTTTTTTAAGAGTTTGAGGTCAATTTGCTACTTAGCATGCGTGCCACCTGTCACTGACCGCACGCCCATTACCCAGCTACAACCTACAACGATCTCTTGCCTTGGTCCGAAGTTTGTGGCAGCCATGCCACCTGTATGCCCCACCACTACTTAGCCCATTAATGGCTACATGGATCAGCCGACTTGACTTTCGAGTCTCGTGGCCACCAACGCCACTCGAGAGCCTCTCTTGCGCAGGATCCATGCGTACCTGGCCACCTGGCCCATGCTCACGATAGATCTCTGAGTATTGTGGAGCTCGTGCGTCCATTCCGAGCTCCACTTCAGCCACCATTTTGCGTACTTCACGTGATCTCGACCACATTGGATCACCTAGCCCTCTTTTCTCACCACTAGTCATTGTGTCGCGCCACAACATTCCTCAAGCCCGTAAGTCTCGCAACAACTTGCATCTGCTCGCCCCCACTCTCAGCCCTGCGTGCCTCCCGCCTTGCGCCTAACTTGGGCTATGTCTGAACAGTTTGTCCATGCAACACCCTTGGCTGATTTCTCGCACACCTTGTGCGCCTTTGTCTACACCCGCAGACTTTGCCCCTTGTCCACGGCCTAGTTGGCATACCATCTCACACACATGTGCCCCCATGGCCGGAGCACTCTACATTTCTCGGCCGGAGCACTCTACATTTCTCGGTTAGCTGTCCTAAGACCAAGTCTTTTCTTCTCTTGCGCACACCACTGACTTGGCTTTTGTCCCAACATACTGAGCGCTCTCATTTGTTAGACGTGCCAAGACCACCCTCTTGTGCCATGCCCTACCAGTTTTTGCGCACTGGTATCTTGCCCATTCCACGCCTCGCATATTTAGTATTTTTGGGTCTAACAACCACCGTATATGTATATGGTTATTTATATATATATATATACACCCCACCATTCCTGCAAACCCTTACCATACTTGTCTATATGCGATCTTATTCAATATTACCAGGGTGGTCATGTTTAAGGGCATTCTAATCTATATCATAGGAAATAATAATACATTAAAAATTTTGACATAGATCGTGGGTACCATAGCAGGGTTTTACAACTCCCTACATTTATGGTGGAATTTTCATTAAGGTCAACTGAAGCAATTTCCTTATTAATCAATTAATCAATCAATCCCAGCAAAAATAACGTGGATCAACGGTCGCTATTAATTCATTAAAAACATATAAATAAGACCAACATTTAGCACTAAAAAAAACCATGAAAAGGAATTGCGTGTAGGTCCCACTAAGAACTAGCAATGCAAATTGCATGACAAACAATGTCTTATCTACCATTAGACATTATTACGTTACATTCCTCTGTTCTAAAGCTCCTAAGCTCGCCTTGAGAAGCCCTTCTTCACAGAAAATCCCTTTTTTATTTTTTGTTATTTATTACTTTTTATAATCGTTGAAAGATCAGAAAACTACCCCCATCTCCGAGAGAGCTTCAATAGGAAAGCTGATCTGCCGATGGAGAATCCGATCCGATGGACCACAATTTTGGGGGTGGCATCGTGGTGCGGCTCTAACATTGGCGTCCTCTTATTGAACAAGCACTTGCTGACCGGGTTCGGGTTCAAGTATCCGGTTTTCCTGACCTTCTGCCACATGTTGACCTGCGCTTTGCTCAGCTACGTTGCCATAGGGCTGGCCAGGGTGGTACGTATGCAGGCAATGAAATCCATGTCGCAGCTGGCGAAAGTCGCCCCGCTCAGTGTCGTTTTCTGCTTCTCCGTCGTCTGCAGAAATGTGTCGCTCAAGTACATTCCCGTGTCCTTTAACCAGGCGATTGGGGCTACGATGCCCCTTTTCACGGCCGTGTTTGCCTACTTGATGATTAAGAAGAGGGAGGCTTGTGCCTGTAGTTGTTGGTGTCGTAATTGCTAGCGGGGTACGTACATAATTTACTTAATTACGTACATAATTTACTTAATTCTTGTCCCCTTTTTCTTTTTACGTATAGTACTTTAACTGTTTTTTAATTTTTTGATGAAATTGTTGTATATAGATATTCTTATGTTGTGTGTGTGTGTGTGTGTGTGTGTGTTTGTATTCCACTTTTAAAGTTGTAATAGCATATATTGGTATGATGGGTCTTCATGGTTGATGTTTGCAATATTTTTGAATAAAATGTAAGCGCCAAGAAAAAGAACAAAATGACAAGGACTGAGTTCCCTCTGAATTATATTACTTGTGTCAAAATGCCTCATAAACTTTAAAAATATACCTGTTATATCTTTTAAACTATAATACTTCTCTATATTCACCCCTTAACTTTGAAATATGTACCAATTTGAACTACGGTAGTTCTTCACTTTTCTTATATTTTTTTCTCGCTTTTGAGTAGGTACTTTGGACATAGAATATACGAGAGTTTGATGCCTAACTTGTTAATTTAAAATGAAAAGAGTATTCATATTGACCTTTAAGTATTATATCTAATTTTAAATCAAACAAAAACTCAACAATTCCATCCAAAAAAACAATGTTTTAAAATTTGGGGATGAACTTGGAGAAATATTATATTTCAAAGGGCATAATATATATATTTCAAAGTTTGGGAGACATATTAATACAAATGACATTGTTCATCAGAAATTCGTGAAATTTATCTAAATAATAATTGGTTTAGTTAGCTTGAAGGGATAAACCACCCACCAAAACAAAGATAATGGTTTAAAATTTTTAAGGAAGCCAAATCAAACAAAATATAATTTGTTTTCTCAGCTTGGTTTGGCCAAATATGTGATGTTTGGTTAACTAATTCAAACTCAAAATATTCTTATTCGAATTGATTTTGTTACAATGTTTTTTCTAACAAAATTAAAATTGCTACCATGTCTTATTATTTGAACCGATAATCCAAACATTACATTAGACTTGTAAATAAATCTTGACAAGTGAAAGAGTTGAATCAGTCTTGTAAAAATTAACTCTTAATATTTTTCTATAACTTTTAACAAGTTAAAATTTTATTGAAATCATAAAAGCTTAAAATAACATTAAGCCGTATAATAAAACTAATATGCATAAAAATAAAGAAAAGTTTAACTTAAAGCATAAAACTTAGTTAAAATAAGATTAAGCTATAAGAAAGATAATGCATGATGACTAAGCAAACTAGTTAAAATTTTACTCGAATACAATAGCTTAAAATATGTTATAACGAAGATAACTTATAATATGAAAATAGAAAGAAATATGATGAGTTAGAAAAATATTTTTTAAAGAAGATTATAAAATAATTTTGGTTAATTTGCATCATTTGAAATATCTAATAGCGCTGATCAAACCAATAAAAAATGAAACCTTCATACTGACCAAACTGAACTAAAAAAAGAAAAAAAAATAATTGGTTTGGTTCAATTTCTGGGTTTTTTTAACACCCCGATTGCTATTACGAAAGGTTGAGGCATTTGTCACTTCAATAGTACAATTTAAGGTGCAGTCAAAGTGTAAATTTGCTGCTAAACTATATTACAACCACACATTTCCAAATGGTTTTATCGTTGTAAATTCTAGGAATATCAAATTCTTGGTACCGACTTTAAGTTATCATATCAATTATACAAAACAAAAGTTGCATGTTTCAATGAAAAGCTGTCAAACTCAAAATGACCATTAAAAAATTAAGATAAGAATTCGTGTCCCTAGCACTCTAATTCCATGTCCATCTGGTTGTAGGCTGAACCGAGCTTGCATTGCTTGGCTTTATCATGTGTGTTGTGGCTACAGCTGCAAGAGCATTTAAGTCTGCTTCAGAGTATCTTCTAAACCAGTGACGGGTACATTAAGCGTTCTATTCTCTCTCTCTTTTCATAATCTTTATTATAATGCGAAAAGAGGGACTTGATCATAAGACCTTACTATTGGCGAGCCAGAAAAGCTTTTCAACAGGGGCACGGAAAAATCGGGTAAAAGAGCCCCTAAAAAATTTAATTAAAGAAAAGGCTTTTTTTTTTGACACAAAAAATTAAGCCTTTTGAATAGGAAAATTATTCTATTTTTTTTTTTATTTTGTTGAGGTTTCTTTCTTTATTTCAGTTTTTTTTTTTTTTTAATCTTGTTGAGGTTTTTTCCTTCTATTTTTTCTTAGATGACATGATATGGAGGCCATTTATCTAATTTGAAAATTTCTTGGTCTACTTATCAAAAAATACTTTTTCTTAAGGCCATTTTTTCAAATCCCCCGGCACGCTACAAAAATTAGATATCATATTTTATTAAATAGAGATATGGCTATATATTCTAAGTATGGAATGGGGGAGAGTCATTAATTTCTTATATAAAAAGGCATAACAACATACCTTAATTATTCAGTGAAGGTACAATTATATTTTTCTAACAAAATGGGGCAAATTTATAATTTTTACAACTTTTTGTGGGTAAAACTGTAACACCTTTGAATTTTTAAGTGAGATTAATTATGTTAAGTTTAATTATTAAGTATGCCAATGTGATTTTTGATGTTAATTTTAATTATTTAAAATTTTGTTGCATTTGTTATATTTAAAATTTAATTTTTAGTTTTAAAATACTAAATGATATTTTTATACTATTTTTTTCATATTTACAAGTATGCCCTTGATCCCTTTCCTTTTCCCTCTCTCTTTTCTTTCCTCATTTTTCATGCCCTCTCTCTTTTTCTCTCTCTTTCTCATGCTCAACTCTCTTTCTCTTTTTCTCTTTGAAAAATTTCGATTTCAAAGCTTTATTTCTACTAGTTTGAAGATGAAAGCGAGCTCAATTCATCAAGTTTTACTTCAAAATGTTCAATTAAAGGTTAGCCTTTTTTCTCCAAATTTTTTTATTTTTGTTTTGAATCTTTCCTGTATTTTGCAATCCGAACTTTGGTGAGCTTAGATAATGTTTAATCTAAGCTTGTAGGACTTGTTTTATTATGAATTTAAGCTTTATTTGAACAAAAATTAACTTAATTAAGTTTTTGTATTTTTCTTAGATTTTCAAATTCATTGTGAAATTGAGTTTAAATTTGAAGAAAATGATTTAAATTTGTCCTCTTATGATTTTCTAAGCTTTCTATATGATTTTTATGCTCTACGATTGAGAAAACAAGTTTTAATTTGAATATTTGAGCTTGAGGAGGTCAATACTTGAAGTCTAGGGTCCCCAGATTTTGCCAGTTCGACATGCCAAACTTGATCTTTGGCATACCAAATTCAAGAAGTTCGGCAGGCCAAATTCATATCTTCGACAAGCTAAATTGTAGCAGTTCGGCAGGCTGGTCTGGATGTTCGATAGGCCGACTGTGAACTTAAAAAATTGTATTTTTCTTTCGGTTTTTAATGTTTAATGATTTAGAAATGTTTTAAAAAGACATTATAATTTTGTGTTAGGATTATTTTGCGTAAAAAAAGCACACTGATAATTAAACTGACATAATGATATTTGTTAAATATGATTTCTGATTTTAAATACAGTTTTCAAGGTTTTGAACGTATATAGAGCATACGTTGAATTTATTTGAAGCTTACGTTATTGGAATTCAAATGAGATAGGATATTCCTATCCCTTTTTTTGGCAACCTCTTTTAAATTGTTTTGGCCAAAGTTTATTTCTTAAATATTTACTTTTAAGAATGATTTCTGTCTTTGATTTTGAATAATTGTGTTTTGATATTCTTTTTGATTTTCAAAACCCATACAGTGATATTTATCAAGTTTCATTCAAGTAAGTATTTATTGATTTTTGTTAAGATCTTGAGATTTGTTTACGAATGATATTTTATCTGTAACTGTTATTTTTAAATAACTTGTTTTTTTTTTTTAAATAATTATCCTATTGAACCTTCCACTCACGTTTTGCTGTTTTTTTTTTAAATCCCCTTCTAGGTTTGAGGAGGAAGGATGGGCCCAGGACCAAAACCTAGCTCCATAGGTTGAAATAGTATTTTCTCTGAAACTATTGTATAATACATGTACTGTATCACTTGTCCCGGTATTGATGTAATTTTTGACTCTGACAATAGTATTATTTAATTTATTTTAGAGACAAGGATTTTCAGTATTATCTTTTTATTATTCTTGTTATTTGTATTTTATTTTCATACCCATTTTTGTGGTAAGCATTCACGTGACGGTTAATGATGATAAGATCTTGGCCCTACTTTTGTGACATTCACGTGATGGTGACCGTTGATAATATTTATTTACTTTATACATATATTTATTTACTTTTCTTTATTTACCCCATTTAGTTCTTTTAATTTACCTTAATTTCAACTCCTTTACTTAAAACTCACTAACCCCCTCCTCGAGGAGTCACAAAAACACCACTCAATTATATTATAAGGGCACAATACATTATCGTGAGTTCATTTAATATAAGACTAGCTAAAACATAATTGGCAAATCTCCTCGAGGGAAAATCTCAATTCTATGAACCTGTTGTTGTACATGGCACCGATAGCTGTGGCATTCTTATTGCCAGTAACAATGTTGATGGAGAAAGATGCCCTCGAGTTCACGATAGGCCTTGCCAAAAAAGATCTTAAAATAGTGTGGTATCTGCTTTTCAATTCCTCCTTGGCATACTTGGTGAACCTGACCAACTTCCTGGTCATCCAACACACCGGCGCCTTGACTTTGCAGGTAATCTACAGCGTAAACATCTTGTTTATTAATTAAGGTGTTGGAAGATATATTTAGAACTACAAAATGTAGTTTTAACTAACTTTTAATTCAGATTTTGTGAGAACATTTTTGTTTTTGTGAGAACATTTTTTCTTTTCAATTCAGTAGTCAAGTGATCGAAATATCTTATTGTAAGATAGGACGCCCTTCTCTGAGGCATAAAATAATGAAACTTTATTTATTATTTCTTTTAATTGAAACATCAGTTTTTTTATTTTATGGTTTTTTTCGTATTTAATTATGTTTTTGGAATTGAAAGGTAAAATTGTTATTTCATACCTTTAACAAATAGTTCAAGTGCCAAAATAATGTTTTTTAATCTCATGCCAGTTATCACGTCTCAAAAGAGCTCTTGTTGAGAGGTGGGGAGCCCAGGACTTAAGTACTGCTCTTCGGTCCTCTACCTAGCCAATGTGAGACTTTTTGTACGTTACATTCTCCTCCACCCAATCGCGTGACGTCCCCGTCACGGATCGGCTCCCCGAGGGTCCCACTGGACCGTGGAGAGTCCACACACCAGGCAGGCAGTACCCTGCTCTGATACCACTTGTCACGTCCCAAAAGAGCTCTTGTTGAGAGGTGGGCAGCCCAGGACTTAAGTACTGCTCTTCGGTCCTCTACCTAGTTGATGTTAGACTTTTTGTACGTTACACAATGCTGTCATGAGTGCTTAGGTTATGGAATAGACGAAAGATGCAATATTAAAGGCCTGTGAAGTCTAAATACAAGTTTTCTTTTAGAGAAAATTATATGTCATATATCCCACATTTTAAACTATATATCTATTCATATCAGTAAAATAAAATTAAATACAAGTATGCAACCACTCGTATATATTACTTTTCAAAAAAAATAAATGATACGATTTAGTTAGTTTTTTCCCAACTAATTCAAATAAAAAATTCCAAACACTTTGTCCACTTTTTTTTTCTCTCCAATTTATCACTTAATTTTTTTTAGTAACATAATAAGTTTTAAACATGTATGACATTTATTTTTAGTTATTAATTGCCTCACCAAAAATCCTAACTTCCTTGAACTGGATGATATATGTATCTATATACTTTAAGTACAATGTAACTAATTAGTATTTTCTAATCATTCTGTTACTACAATCCACTAGAACATATTTTTCCATAGTTTTTTATTTATTTTCTGACAAGACTATAAACCTTTTAAGGTCCTGGGAAATGCAAGAGGCGCAGTTGCAGTGGTTGTCTCAATACTGATACTCAAGAATCCAATCTCATTCATTGGGATACTGGCCTATGCGATCACCATCTTTGGAGTTGTTCTCTACAGTGAAATCAAGAAGTCGTACAGCTAATTCTTTGGAGGACGATAATCATATGATCATATACACAAGCACATTTTTTCTGTCGTAATTTTTTTTCCCTGTCGTAATTTAGTTCACCTGCTTAGGACGCCATTGGTTAAGCTTTGTAAAATAGATACAGCCCGAGTTCGATGTAGTTTCGCAAATCTTACTCTTTCCTTGGGAAGCACTAAAGAAACGTTTTTACTTGTGCACTGACCTTTAGTTTTTTAAAACGATTTTAGCCAAAATATATGAAAACGTAGTAAAGATGCGGAACGTATGCAATAAAATTTTTATAAAACTTTTGTAAAACAATGATATAGAGTATATTAATTTAATGCTTGATAGACAAAAATAATTTGTGCTTATCTAGTTGAAAGGAGAAGGTTGGAGATGTTCTTAATGGGTGAAACTTTCTCTATATGAAACTATTGTCTTCTACGCCTAATCCTTGATACTGAATAAACGAACGCGTTGGCATAGAAAGAAATTTGGGTTTCTAATGATCACTCAACTAACTTTTAGTTTTTCACTAATCTCAATGTATGAGTAAAGGGGAAATGAGAATGAAAGAACTCTTCTTCTCTTTCTTTCTCTTTCTACACGTCTATCACTAAGAGTTTTAGTAGAATTTATGTAGACTCTCAATTGTATGTAGAATAAATAAAAAGAGACCTTTGTTTTTAGAGAATGAGAAACCCAATTAATTTTGAAACCATCTTTTAATTTAAATTAAATACCACATATATAAAAGATTAAAATAAAGAGATAAGTTTAGATTTTCCTTTTCTACATGTGTGCTACATTTAGAGAATTTCTCTATGCTTGTAGTGTCGATCGCCTGCTACTAGAGGAAATAAATGCTGTTTGTTACCTAATATAATTTATTTCCATAATTTAAATTTCTAATGTTATACAGTTATCAAAAATATAAATGTCTAAAAAACAGGAATCTTGGTGAACAAGTCTCAGATTGCACAAAGAATCTTTTCTTATGCCTGTATTATTAAATAATCTCGCTATTTAATAATTATAAATTAATTAATAATTAATTTATTTTGAGTGGTATTTATTTTTGAATTCTATAATTCTAAATCAATTAATTAAACTAATAGTTTTGCTTGCCCAAATAGTTTTGTAAGAATGGCAGGGGATTACTGGACCCATAATTTGAAGATCCAATAAAACCAATATATTAACTATACTATTTAATTAATATATTATTATTTTATTAATTTTAATGTTACTCCACTGAAACTAAAATTCACTCTTGAAATTATAGATGTAATTACTCATGTTTTAGAGGTGCTCAATTAATCATATAATCATTGCATATAAATTGATCCTCCATAAAGAATTTATAATTAGAGCTAGATAAAATATGTTAACCTTTCTAAATATTTGTTTACCCTTGAGTGCTATTGATTTTCTAATGAATAATAAATTCATAAACTTAATCACCAATTTGAGCACTCATATTATTTAAGATCCAAATTATCAATTCTCAAAAGAATTATTTATCTACTTCTCCATCTTGTAATATTGACATTCTCGGCTATCGATTTCATTATGACTTCAAAATACAAGGATTAGGATTAGATTTTCAAATCCATGCTAAGTAAATCAAAGGACATAATTCCATAAATAAAATGTTGTTAATAACGTAGGATTAAGATCATCTTTCATATGACTATCGGTCGATTGGATTAGAACTTGATATATTATAAGGAAAATTATTTGGCTATTTATATCACATTATGTCCCGGTTCTCCATAATCTTATCATGTACAATATACTTATTTAGTGATTCACTATGTTAATAATTTGGATAAGACTTTACCATTCTCATTAGAAATGACTTGCCCTAGTAATGCTCAATTAAAGATTCTAAACTTTTACCAAATAATTAATTATATACCACTGACTATTTTAATTACCATCCTTAAATATTACCCTCTTGTATGTATTACTTATATATAATATTTAAGATCATATAAATAATTATGGAATTTTAATTATATTTATAAAGTATTCAAAATACATGCATACTAATATAACGAAAATTCACTTTGTTTACTTATAAATGAGTCCTTTACAAAAAAAAAAAAAAAAATCACATACGTAAGGACATCTATCCTAACACACACATATTTTTACATTAGTGTTGTAAAACAAATGCAAAAAACTAAATTGTAAAGCATAAAATAGAGAGACATAAGAGAAATAGAGAGAAACAGTCTTATTATTTATCACTAATATCACATACAAATACAACCACTCAAAGGCCATATATATGAGCTAAGAATCATAATATGAGACAGGCTAAAAGCCATGAGTTATAACAATAAAATATTACTAATGGAGAATTAATTGGGGGGACATAAAGGTTATGGAATACCAAATATCAATAATAATCAAAGAGGAGATAATGCAATTTATGAGAGTGCTAGGAATATAAACATCCACACTAATAAACTAATTTATTCATAACACTCCCCCTTCGATGTTCATCACTTAAGAATATCTGCCTCATTAAAAACCTTACCAAGAAAAACCCTGTAGGAAAAAATCCTAATGAAGGAAACAAGAGTACATTATTCTCCTAAGATTTGGCTTAGAATTGCCTTATTAAAAACCTTATTAGGAAAACCCGATGTGACAAAACCTATGCATAGGTAAAAAAAGTATCGTAGCCAATAGCCTCCTCCTCATGTGAACATACCTTCTTCAACAAAATCATATGCAAAGATCTTTGAGTCAACACATATTAATCTTGTGTAGTAATTTCTCAAATGTAGTCGTAGGAAGTATCTCTATATAAATTTTCCAATTAGTTATTTGAACAAATTTGATGAATGCTGTCCTTTAGGAGTTCATGTATGAAAAAAAAATTGTTGGAAAATGTGTTTTATTATGTCTCCTAAACTTAGGTAATAAATGTTACATTCTCCCTATATAAAGCCATCAGATTTCCTTTGCTAAGTAAAAGGTCACAATTTCTTAGATATATTGGAGTATAAATCTCAACAATATAATGTACATAACATGACTATCTCATAAATTGCCAACATTTCAACATGATTCAAAGATGCAACAACAATAGTTTGCCTTATAAATTGCCAAGATATAGTAGTACCATCATATGTAAACAAGTAGCATGTGTGTAATTATGCTTTTATATGGATTGAATGTTAGACATGTATGCCATAAGGAGTAAAAATGTAATATTATTTTGGAGACACTTTTATCAATAAAGAATTTATTTATTATTAATATTACCAAAATATTATCTTCTTTACGTTCATATTTGTGGAATGTATGATAAGTAAATAAAAGTCTGAGATTGTCAGTCTAAGCCTTTAGAATCTGGCATTTGATAGACATATTATGTGGAAGACATGATTCTAAAAGTGATGGTCTAAATCATAAGATCTGCAATCAAAGGAATAAAGTTGGGTGCTTTATTCATGCAAAGATTGTTATGTTGTCTATATCCCTAACAGAAGATGGTTTGTCTTGGCCATCGGAGAGGTGGACTTTATGAATAGAAACACTAGTGCATTATCATAGGTGACGATGTATTGGATCAGGACATAAACTGTAATTGATTTAGATTAATAATTCTGTCTCGACAAATCAATTTACTTTAGACAATTATATGTATTGTATCTTAATCTTGAGATGAATAGTGGGCTCGTAGTCTTGACTTATGTCATTTGGTGTACCAAAGGGTGACATCCACAATTTATGTTGGTACGTTTGTCGGTACATCGGAGACATGAGTCTTGACAGCGTAGACTTATTATTCATAGATAGGGAATCCATAGCTTCTCTTTAGGAGTCGATGATATTCTCTTATATGTATTATCCTAGAATTGGAAGACTTGAGTGCTCAACCATTTACATACGTAGGTATAACCGAATGGTATACCGTCTTTAGATGGTAAGTTTTCTAATGGTGAAACAATAGAACGTTAGAGAAAAATAATTGATAAAGTAAGATAGAATTTATCCTTAAGCCAATTATGGATAATCCTATGAGGATACGATACATTATGATATGTCATGGAGACTTAGCTATTTCGGCTTCATAATTCTATGTAGTTAGAAAGTGCAACTCTAAGTTCTTAGTGAAATAGCGTTAAAGTTGATAATTATGAAATGTAAATCTAGGATATTGAGTTTCATAATTATTAGAAGCTTAAACTATATAAGTCTGTCAGGTCCTCTTTGTTAGCTCATAATAAATTTTGTAACAATACGACGTGTTTTTTTCAATAAATTGGTGACTTATGTGTTAAATTATTAGATTGGGTAAAATTCGATAGGATCAGATAATTCATGTCTATTCATTGGTTGAATTAATTTTGTGTAAATTAATTTAAGATAAACTTGTTGAATTATTTGGAATATTTATTTTCTCAGAGATTATCTAGATATGGTTGTTTTAATCTGATAACTTCTCTTTTAGTTTATTTAACTTAAAACTGAAGCTTTATCCAAAGAATCTCGGGTGAAAAATAAAAGATTTGCAAGGATCATTTATCATAAGTTCAGCAGGCTGATCTTTATGTTCGGCCTATCAATGGATCAGCCTGTTGATAGAGAAAGTTCAATAGGTTGATTTGCCAGTTTGGCCTGTCGACCGAATGATCTAATCATGCATTTTTACACATTTTTATCAGATATTGATCCAGATTCAAATTTTTGAGGCCTTATCTGACAAGGACTATACCTTGGGTCCAACCTCTATACATAGGGATTGAGACTTCAAAGTTATTTAGATTAGCTAAGAGATCAAGAGTGAGCACTATATTCTGTGAGTCTCTAAAACTCCCTTAAAGAGCTGTTGTTCATAAATCACTAACAGTAGTTCTCCATATTTCTCAATTAGTTAGAAAGAGAGTCATCGAGAAAGGCTGTACGAGGTATGCCTACACATATTTCGATCGTGGACAGAGAATAGCAAAGAAGATTAGTTAGTTGAAGCTTTTCTAAAACATTCTTTTCTTCATCGATTGTAAGAGCTCTTCGACAAACAAGGTTAGTAAGATATGGTTAATTTATATATGTTGTGTCAAGCTTGTGTTTTGGAAAGTACTTTAATTAAAAATTTTTAAATTTCTACTGCATACTATTTTTCCAACAATTGGTATCAGAGACATGGTTTTTACTTGAATTTACGAGTTTGTGAATGTTAGAAATGTATGCCTTAAGGAGTAAAGTTGTAATATGTTTTTAGATACATTTTATCAATAAAGGATTTATTTATTATTAATATACCAAATCTTGTCCTCTTTACGTTTATATTTGTTGAATGTATGATAAGCAAACAAAAGTCTAAGATTGTCAGTCTAAGCCTTTAGAATCTGGCATATGATAGACAGATTATACAGAAGACATGATTCTAAAGGTGATGGTCTAAATCATAAGATCTGCAATCAAGGGAATAAAGTTGGACGCTTTATTTATGCAAAGATTGTTATGTTATCTATATCCCTAACGGGGGATGGTTTATCTTGGCCATCGGAGGTGGACTTTACGAATAGAAACACTAGTGCATTATCATAGGTGACGATGTATTGGATCGGGACATAAAGTGAATTGATTTGGATTAATAATTATGTCTTGGCAAATCAATTCATTTTAGACAATTATATGTATTGTATCTTAATCTTGAGATAAATAATGGGCACATTGTCTTGACTTATGTCTTTTGATGTATTAAAGGGTGACATCCACATTTTATGTTGGTACGCATGCCGGTGCGTTCGAGGCATGACTCTTGATAGCGTGACTTGTTATTCATAGATATGAAATCCATAGCTCCTCTTCAGGAGTAGTTGATATCCTCTTATATGTATTATCTTGTAATTAGAAACTAGAGCGCTCAACCATTTGGATGCATAGGTGTAATCGAATGGTATGCCGTCTTTAGATGGTAAGTTTTCCGATGGTGAGATAATAGAATGTAAGATAAAAATAATCAAGAAGGTAAGATAGAATTTATCCTTAAGCCGATTATGGATAATCCTATAGGGATACGACACATTATGATATGTTATAGAGACTTAGCTATACAGGCTTCGTAATTCTATATAGTTCAAGAGTGTAGCTTTGAGCTTTTAGTGGAGTAGCATTGAAGTTAATAATTATAAAATTTATATCTGGGATATTGGGTTTCATAATTATTGGGAGCTTGAACTACATAGGTCCATCAGGTTCACTTTGCTAGCTCATAAAAATTCTGTAACGATACAATGTGTTTTTCTAATAATTAATGACTTGTGCCAAATTATCAGATTGGTTGAAAATTAGATATGATTAGATAATTCATGTCTGTTTATCGGTTGAATTAATTTTGTGAAAATTAATTCAAGATAAAGTTGTTGAATTATCAAGATCAGATAAAGTTAAGATATACTTATTGAATTATTAGGAATATTTATTTTTGTGGAGATTATCTAGATATAACTGTTTTAATTAGATAACTTCTCTATTAAGTTATTTGAATTAAAACTAAGGCTCTATCCCAAGAATCTCGGGTAGGAAATAAAAGATTTTCAAAGATTATTTATTATAAGTTCGGAAGGCCGATCTTTAAGTTCGGCCTGCCGATGGAGCAAGTTTGGCAGATCGATCTGCGAATTCGGCCTGTTGACCGAGCGATAAATAGATCACGTGTTTTTATACGGGTTTTATCAGATATTGATTCTAATTCAAATTTTAGAGGCTTTATCAGATTAAGACTAAACCCCTATGCTCAACCTCTATAAAAAGGGGAGCGAGATTCATTGTTGTTTAGATCAGTTGAGAAATCTAGAGTGAGACTCTATTGGTGAGACTCTAAAACTCCCAAAAAAGTTGTTGTTCACAAATCACAAACTATAGCTTTGGGTATTTCTTAATTGGTTGGAAGAAGAGTCGCTTGATGGAAGAGCTATACGAGTGTGCTCACACACACATCGGTCGTGGATAGAGAATAGCAAAGAAGGCCAGTTGGTTGAGGTCCTTCTACAACGTCACTTTTCCTCATCAATTGCAGGAGCTTTTCGGGAAACAAGGTTAGTAAGATCTGGTTAATTTATGCATATAACATGTCAAATTTGTGTTTTAGAAGACATTCTGGTATAAAATTTTTCATACTATTTTTCCAACAGTAAACATGTTATATGAATAAATTATATGATCTTAATCTCTCCTATGCTTGAATTTATTTATTTTTTGAGAGTTGGCACTCTAGGGTTTCTATATATTTATGTTGTCATGGAATTATTTGGTGAATATTTATTAATTATTATGGTTAATTAAATTATTATTTAATTAATTATTAATTGATTAATTTGTACCGGTTATGGTTCCTTAGAGATTTGAATGTATGTCTAGGTTTTTGATGTAATTAGATGGCGGTCTGTCATCACCATTTAGGAATTATTATTTAAATTTAAATTTGTATGAATTTGTAATTAAATAATCATTCAAAGCAAATACGGATTTAGAAGAAGGATCTAGAAGATAGATGATAGCATTCTGTAGGTATTTCTTGAGTCTCCAATTTTATGTTTTTGAATTGTTGAAATAAGATTGAAAAACTACATAAAAATTGTATTTTCTAGTAGTCATGATTTCTGCTCTGTCAGCAAGCTGAACCACTAGGTTTGACAGGTCGATGGTTGCAGTTGGATAGGTCGTCTGCAAGGCAAAATTTTGACGGCTCTAGCGGCAAGCTGAACTTTCAAGTTCGGTAGGCCAATCTGTCATGACCGGCAGGCCAAACTGTGAGGTTCAACAAGATGGAGGGTCATGACTAGTAGGCCGATTATATAGATTAGCATGCCGACAGAGAGTTGTGGATACTTAGAAAAGTTGCATTTTTCTGTACAGCTTTGATTTTATTTTTAAGACAATTCTAAGAAACATTGAATTTGGATATGACTGAAAATATTGAGTATTCAATCTATGCGGGATTGAACACTTGAGGATTGTTAATACATGCAGAAGGATACAATTTAAAGATTCAAGGATCAAGAATTGATAATATGTTTTGATTGATCTCTTGTAATGTTTGATTTCTTTTCTATAGGATGGAACTATAATATTACAGTTATTTATTATTATTTGGCTTGTAGCTTTGCATGATTGCTTTGCTTGTCTGCGCTATAATATGATTTGCCATGTATATTGATAATATGTCATATAAAATAAGGAGTGCGGCTCATTAAAAATTATTCATGCATGTTTTTATCATTGCACTCCTTATTTTAGCATGCTAAAAATTATCATTGCACACCCCTAGGTGGTGATTATAAATCATGGATAAAATATTGAAACGATGGTTATACACTCAAGATTGATTTTATTATCAACCTCCTTTAGGAGCTCTGTTAATAAAATAAATGGCCAAAAAAATGATTATTAATATGCATTGGATCATATGGGTCCAAGAAGGCATATACTAATCAGGAGGGGATTCGTGTTTCTAATTGAATTTGGCAAGTCTCCCCTAGGTGGCTTGTTGAATTTTGAGTTAGGAATTATCATTGTAAGGTTGTGATTTTTTCAATGACACATAAACACATTGTATGTTTTACATAATTGTGTTTTCTTACTAAATTATTACGGTATGTTTGCTTATGTTTGGTATATGATTTTTTATTGTAAATTAAAAATGTCTAAAAATGTTATCATCAATACTTAACAAAAACCAATTAACTGGAGAGAATTTTAATGATTAGAAACGGAACCTGAAGATCATCTTATCCTTTGAGAAACTGAAATTTATGTTGACAACATCATGTTCTACCGAGCTTGTAGGAGATTCCAATAATGAACAAATCCAAGCGTATGATCGTTAAAAAGATGCTAATTATCAGGCCCACTGTTATGTTATGGCTAGCATGAATAATGTGCTGCTAGCTCAATGTGAAGATTATCAGACTACAAAACAAATCTTAGATAATCTTGAAGACATGTTTAGAGGCTAGGCCCTAATAAAACGGCAAGGGGCACTTCAAAAACTCTTAACCCATAACAAAGACTGAGGACGTCTGTGAAGAGTATATGATGTTGGTCATGGGTTACCTTACTAAGGCTCAAACCAATGGAGCTGACATAGATGCTGAAACATAGATACCTAGTCTTTGAGACTCTATCTAAGGAGTTTATCCCGTTTAGAGCTTTATTTAATTTAAGCAATAGACAGGATATGACCTTGACTAAGCTGATGAAGCAGTTATAGGAGTTCAAAAATCTGATCAGGGAAACTCTTGCTGGTGGTGAGGCCAACTTGGCAGCTGCCTCTAGTTCTAATCCCAACCCTAGGAATGGAAAGAAGCAACGGGCTATGAACGAGAAGTCTTCTATTCCTGCAAATGGCAAGAACAAAAAGAAGAAAAAGAAGAACTCGAAGAAGCTTAAGTGCTTTTTCTGTGGAAAGGTTGGGCACATCATGAAGAATTGCAAGGACTTCCTTTCCCAAAGAGGTAGGTGTGATCTTTTGGTTATTAACTTGTTTGGTTGAGGAATCTAGTGATACTTGAGGTCATAGATTCTGAGGCAACTAATTATGTTTGTGTTTCTCTGTAGGGGTTCAAAGAATCAAGAAGTTTGTTACATGAAAACTTCACGCTTCGAATGGGCGATGAATCCTTAGTGTTGGCTGAAGTAGTGGGAGACGTCCATCTTTTTTTTTGATAATTGTAGGAGTTTAATTTTGTGAGATTGTTTTTATGTTTCTAAACTAAAAAGGAATTTAATTTCTATAGCTTGTTTATTTAAAGACTCTCATGAAAGTAGGAATTTAATTTCTTTTAATAATAAAGTAGTGATTCGTAAAAACAAATCTTTTATCTGTAATGGATGGATGCAAAATAATTTATATTTTATCAAACCTAAGATGGACTTATTGTTAAACACTAAAGTTAATGATAATAACTCTAAAAAACTTAAAACTTCTCACTCTAATAATACGTATCTTTGGCATTTGCAACTAGGTCATATAAATCTAGATAGGATTCAAAGGTTGGTAAGGGATAGACCTTTAAGTCACTTAAAGGTGGAATCTATACCATAATGTGAATCTTGTTTAAAGGGTAAAATGACCAAAAGACCTTTCGGGTCTAAGGGCAATAGGGCTAAAGGGGTTCTAGAACTTATACATAGTGATGTTTGTAGTCTTATGAACATCTAGGCACGTAGAGGGTATAAGTATTTTGTCACTTTTATTAATGATTACTCTAGGTATGGGTATGTGTACCTAATGCACTACAAAAGCGAAACTTATGACAAGTTTAGGGAGTTTCGAGCTAAAATGGAAAAGCAATTAGGTAGACCCATAAAGGCACTTTGATCCGATCGAGGTAGTGAATACCTTTCTGATAAGTTCTTAGAACACTTATTAGAGAATGGGATTTTATCCCATTTGACTGTGCCTGGCACTCTGCAGCAGATGGCATGGTTGACAGAAGGAATAGGACTTTGTTGGACATGGTCAGGTCCATGATGAGTTATTCATCATTGCCTTTATCCTTTTGGGGATATGTACTACAAACTGCATATTATCTTTTGGACAATGTGCCTTCAAAATTGGTTCCTAAAATTCCTCACGAGTTGTGGACGGGGAAAAAGACATCTTTAAACCATATTTTCATATGGACATGCTCGGCTCATGCCCTGTTTAAGGAAGCCAATCAGTTGGAAGCACGTTCAAAAGTTTGTGTGTTGGAAGGATATCCAAAAGGGACTAAAAGAGGTTATTTCTATAATCCAAAGGAAAATAAAGTCGTGGTTTCAACTAATGCAACATTCCTTGGGGAAAGTTACATGGACGACTTTAAGCCTCAAAGCAAAGTGGTGCTTGAGGAATTGGAGAGTGATTTGGTCACTTTAGGGGTTTCGAATGAGACCATTCTAATTAGTGTAGAAAAACCAACTAAACAATAACCTAAGGGGCTTTGGCATAATGGGAGGATTGGGCATCAATCTAAGAGGTATATGTTCAATGATGAGGCCTTCTTGGCTGAACTGATTGAACATGATAGAGATCCTTACACTTATGAAGAGGCTATGGAGGATGTTGATTTGAAACTTTAGACAGAGGCCAAGAATACAGAGATGAAGTCTATGGAGACTAATTAAGTCTAGGAACATGTGGATCTTCTCAAAGGGATAAAACCTATAGGGTGTGAGTGGATCTATAAGAGAAAGAGAGGAGTGGATGGAAAAGTCGAAACCTGTAAGGCTAGATTGGTAGCTAAGGGATACATGCAAAAGGAAGGAATGGATTAAGAGGAAACTTTTTTGTCTGTAGCCATGGTTAAGGCCATCCGTACTCTCTTGTCCATAGCTGCCGCTCTTGACTACAAGATTTGACAGATAGATGTCAAGACAGTTTTTCTAAATGGCTATCTTGATGAGTCCATTTATATGGTACAACCAAACGGGTTTAAGGCTAAAGTTCAGGAGGGTAAGGTTTGTAAGCTACTAAAGTTAATTTATAGACTTAAGCAGGCTTCCCGTTCTTAAAACATAAGATTTGATCAAGTGATCAAGACTTATGGGTTTGCATAAAATGTGGAGGAACCATGTGTTTACAAACGCATTAAGGAAGGGAATGTGGTTTTTCTACTACTCTATGTAGATGACATTCTACTAATTGGCAATGACGTTGGGGTGTTGTCATTAGTCAAATTATGGTTGACCAAGTAGTTTGACATGAAAGACTTGGGTGAAGCTAATTATGTTCTCAGTATCCAAATCTTTCAGGATAGGAAGAACAGAATGATAGCTTTATCCAAGTAGGCTACATAGATAAAATTCTCAAAAGGTATGCAATGCTAGTTTCTAAGAAAGGTAGGCAACCATCTAGGTCTGGAATTACTCTTTCTAAGAAAGACTCACCAAAGTCTGATGAGGAAAGAGAATACATGAAGAAGGTGCCTTACGCTTCAACAGTGGATAGTCTCATGTATGCCATGCTATGCTCACCACTAGATATTGGTTATGCGATTGGGATGATAGTCGATTTCTATTGGATTTGGGACTGAACCACTAGGTTGCGGTCAAGCATATTTTCAAGTACCTAAGAAGGACTCGTGGGTCTATGCTTGTATATTCAGGCGAGGATTTAACGCCTCTAGGATATATTGACTCTGAATTCCTATCCTGTCTGGATTCGAAAAGATCGACTATTTGTTTTGTGTTTACTCTGGAGGTGGTGCCATTGTTTGGAGAAGTGTCAAGCAAGATTGCATTTTGAATTCAACGATAGAGGCCGAGTATGTAGCCGCTAGTGATGCTTCGAAAGAAGCAATGTGGCTCTGCAAGTTCCTTAGGGATTTTGAGGTAGTTCCTAGTATGGATAAGGCGGTATTACTGTATTTTGATAACAGTGCAATGGTAGCTAATGCTAAGGAACCAAGATTTCATAAGAAGAGTAAACATATTGATCGGAAGTATCGTATGATAAAGGACTTTGTTGAGGGCAGGTATGTTGTAGTATGCAAAATCGCATCCGATGACAATTTAGCTGATCCATTCATGAAGACACTAAGTGTGAGATTTTTCAAGAGGCATGTGGAAGATATGGAGTTGCGGGATTTGTCATATTTACTCACTTAGTACAAGTGGGAGATTGTTAGACATGTATGCCCTAAGGAGTAAAATTATAATATGTTTTTGGCGACATTTTTATCATTAAAGAATTTATTTATTATTAATATACCAAATTATTATCCTCTTTACTTTCATATTTGTTGCATGTATGATAAGCAAACAAAAGTCTAAGACTATCAGTCTAAGCCCTCAGAGTTAGGCATATGATGGACAGATTATGCAGAAGACATAATTCTAAAAGTGATGGTCTAAATCATAATGTCTATATCTAACGGGAGATGGTTTGTCTTGGCCATCAGAGGTGGACTCCTCAAATAAAAACATTGGTGCATTGTCATAGGTGACAATGTATTGAATCAGGACATAACGTGTAATTGATGTGGATTAATAATTTTGTCTTGGCAAATCAATTCACTTTAGACAATCATATGTGTTGTATCTTAATCCTAAGATGAATAATGAGCCCGTTGTTTTAACTTATGTCTTTTGATGTACCAAAGGGTGACATCCACAATTTATTTTGGTATGCATGTTGATACATTAAAGACATAACTCTTGATAGCGTAGACTTGTTATTCATATATATGGAATCCATAGCTCCTCTTTAGAAGTCGATGATATCCTCTTATATGCGTTATCTTGTAATTGGAAGATTGGAGTGCTCAACCATTTAGATAAGTTAGACTAAAGAAAAATGTATGGCCATACTGGAATGAATTGATAAGGGTTATCAATACCAGTCTACTTAAGATCGTGAAATAATATGATTGAATAGTATAAGGGTGACATAAACTATGCCTTACGTTCAATCAAGGTATCTAGTGACAAAAGGACTTTAATACTTATTGTGGATTCGGTTATGTCAGGTTATTGACATTCGCATAACTTGGGTAATCATAGTGTCTTGCTAGAGGCCGTTTATGATTTGTTGGCCAGAAATAGAATTTCAAGCCTACTACCAACGTTATGTGAACCTACAAGGTCGCACACTTAGAACAAACCAAAAACAAATCTTGGGTTTACTGTGTCTAGGTTCAATGAACCTGATAATGTCCAGATTCGATGTACTAGATATGTCTAGGTTCATTGAATTTGACATTATCTAGATTCTCTGAATCATATTCAAATTACTGACATTATCTAGATTCTTTGAATCATATTTGAATTACAGTTTACCCTAGTTAAAATCTGACTCTATCTTGAAGTCAATAGATATATATATATATATATATATATGGTTTTAAGGTTTCTAGCCTAATCAAGAAGAGAAAAGGCATTCTCTCACTCTAAAAAGGCGAAAGACACTAAAACCTTAAAATTAGAGAGAGTCATTTAACGCAAAGGAGAGGATGCTAGCATACCAATTTGTTTTTAACAGAGTCTATTCATGTGGACACCTACAGAGGACATTGCTTTAAGTAACAACGTCTAAATCCGATCTTGAAAATAAAAAGCTCGAGTTTGGGTGTCACCGGAGTGAACCCACTCTCTTGCTTCCAAAAATCTTGCCCCTTTTTGTCATCTTGGTAAGATTCAATGACTTTCTTATCAATCTAATCGAATTGCATGGATCTTGCGAGGGTCCTGTGGGAATTAATTTTAATTTTTTGCTGCTTATTTGAATCACAAAATCCAACAAAACCCAACAAAAACCTGAAGTCGATCTTCTTGAATCCAGACAGGATTGAAAATCTGAGTCAGTGTATCCTAGAGGTGTTAAATCCTTACTTGAATACACAAGCATATACCCTTGAGTTCTTTTCAAGTACTTGAAAATATACTTGACCGTAGCCCAGTGGTTTGGTCCTAAATCTGACTAAAATTAAATTACAATCCTGACTGCATAATAAATATTCGGTCGTGTGTAAAGCATGGCATACATGAAACTACCCACTGCCGAAGTATAGGGCACTTTCTTCATGTATTCTCTTTCTTCATCAGACTTTGGCGAGTCCTTCTTAGAAAGAGTAATTCCAAACCTAGATGGTTGCCCACCATTCTTGGAATCATGCATTTCATACCTTTTGAAAAATTTGGATACCGAGAACATATTAGCTCTACCTAATTCTTTCATGTCAAATTGCTTGGTCAACCATAATTTGACCAATGATAATGCCCCAATGTCATTGCCAAATAGCAGAATGTCATCTACATAGAGCAATAGAAAAACCACATTCCCATCCTTAATGTGTTTGTAAACACATGGTTCGTCTACATTTTGTGTGAATCCATAAGTCTTGATCACTTGATCAAATCTTATGTTCCAAGAACAGGAAGCCTGCTTAAGTCCATAAACTGACTTTAGCTGCTTATAAACCTTACCTTCCAGACCCTTAGCCTTGAACCCATATGACTGCACCATATAAATAAACTAATCAAGATAGCCATTTAGAAAGGCCGTCTTGACATTTATCTACCAAATCTCGTAATTGAGAGTAGCAGCTATGGACATGAAAATGTGGATAGACTTAAGCATGGCTACAGGTGAAAAGATTTCCTCGTAATTGATTCCTTCTTTTTGCATGTATCCCTTAACTACAAGTCTAACCTTATTGGTTTCCCGTTGCTTCAGCCAACACTAAGGATCCATCGCCCATCTAAAGTGTTAAGTCTTCATATAGTAGACTTCTCGTTTCTTTGAACCCCTGTAGAAAAACACAAACATGAGTAGTTACTCTGGAATCTATGATCCAAGTGTCACTAGATTCTCAACTAAACAAGTTTCAATAACCAGAAACTCACACCTACCTCCTCAATAAAGGAAGTCCTTGCAATTCTTCTTAATGTGTCTAACATTCCCACAGAAAAAAACACTTGAGCTTTTTTAGATTCTTCTTTTTCTTCTTCTTGTTCTTGCCGTTTGTAGGAATAGAAGACTTCCTGTTCTTAGCCAATTGCTTCTTTCCATTCCTAGGGTTGGGATTAGAACCTGAGGCAACCACCAAGTTAGCCTCACCACCAATAGGAGTTTCCCTTATCAGATTTTCAAACTCTTGTAACTACTTCATCAACTCAGTCAAGGTCATAACCGGTTTGTTACTTAAATTGAATGAAGCTCGAAATTGGATAAACTCCTTGATAAAGTCTCAAAGACCATAGTCATCTATGTTTCAGCATTAATGTCAGCTCCATTGGTTTGAGCCTCAGTGAGGTAACCCATGACCAACATCATATGCTCCTTTATAGATATCCTCGGTCTTTGTTTGCAGTTTGGAAGTTTCTGAAGTGCCCCTTGACATTTTGTTAGGCCTTGGCCTCCAAACATGTGTTCAAGATTATCCAAGATCTGCTTCACAGTCTCATAATCTTCATGTTGAGTCTATAACACGTTATTCATGTTGGCCATAACATAACAGCGGGCCTGATCATTAGCATCCTTTCGATGATCATACGCTTGGGTTTGCTCATTATTAGAATCTCCCGTAGACTTGGGAGGACACAGAGTTGTCAATACAAATTTGAGTTTCTCAAAGGACAAGACGATATTAAGGTTCTGTTTCCAATCATTAAAATTCTCATCGGTTAATTGCTTTTTGTCAAGAATCAATGATAAAACATTTTTAGACATTTTAATCTACATAAAGAATCAAACATACCATAATAATTTAGTAAGAGACATAATCATGTAAAACACACAATGTGTTTATGTATCAAAACCTTGAAATTATCATAAGCATACAACGATAATTTGTAACTCAAAACTCAACAAGACGCTTAGGGGAGAATTGCCAAACTCAATTAGGAACATGGATCCCCTCTTGATTCATATATGCCATCTAGGACCCGTATGATCTAGCATATATTAAAAATCATTTCTTTGGCCATTAATTTTATTAACAGAGCTCTTATCGGAGGTTAATAATAAAATCAATAGGAGTGTGTAACCATCGTTTTAATATTTTATCCATGATTTATAATCACCACCTAGGGGTATGCAACGATAGATCATGCTAAAAATACCTTATCTTTTTGGAGATCCAACCAGGTACATGCTGAAGTCCCTTCCTAAGGGTCAGAACCACCACGTGCTACCTACAAACCAATGATGGAGGCCATAGGTCATCTCTTCGAAAACCTTCTCCCACTCAATATTTTGAAATCAAGGTTTTATTTTAAAAATATGCATGAACAATTTTTTGATGAGTGGCACTCCCTATTCTATATGACATGTTATCAACATACATGATAAATCATATTATAATGCAGACAAGCAAAGCAATCATGCAAAGCCACAACTAAAATAATAAATAGCCATACTATTATGGTTTCCCCCTAGATATAAGAAAATAAAGATTACAAGAGATCGAAACATATTATCGATCTTTATCTTTGAATCTTCAAATTGTATCATTCTTCATGTATTATCTATCATAAAGTCTTCAATCCCGCATAGATTGAATACTTCATATTTCTGGTCATATCTAAATTTAATGTTACTTAGAATTGTTCCAAAAATAAAATCAAGACTACACTAAAAAATGCACATTTTATGGAAAAACATAGCTCTCTGCTGGCATGCCAATATGTGTAATTGTCCTACCGGCCATGACCCTTCGGCCTGCTGAACCTCACAGTTCGGCCTATCGGTCATAACAGAACGGCCTACAGAGCTTGAAAGTTCAGTCTTCTGCTAGAGCCATCAGAATTTTGCCCCATGGACGGCCTACTAAACCTCACAATTTGGTTTGCCAGTCTGCGACCATCGGCCTGCCAAACCTAATGGTTCAACTTATTAACCGAGCAGAAATCTCGACTTCCAGAAAATACATATTTATGTAGTTTTCAATCTTATTTTGAATAATTCAAAAATATAAAAATTTAGAGACTTAGGAAATACCTTATGGAACGCTATTATCCATCTTCTAGATCTGTCTTCTCCAAATGATTATTTAATTACAAAATTCTTACAAATTTAAAATTAAAAAATAATTCCTAGACAGTGATGAAATTACATGATAAATCTAGATATATATTCTAACATCTAAGGAACCATAACCGACATAAATTACTTAATTAATAATTAAATAATAATGTAATCAACCCTAATCAATTAATAAACATTCACCATATAATCTATAACAACATATAAATATATAGCAACCTTATAGTGCTAACTCTCTAATAAAAATTAAATTCAAGCATTAGAGAGATCAAGATCACATAATCTATACATATAGCATGATCACAAACTCATAAATTTATGTAAAAACCATGGCTTGGATACTAAATGTTGGAAAAATAGTGCACACCAAAAATAAAAAATTTTTATGCCAGAGTATTTTTGAAAACACAAGATTGACACGCTGTATGGGTAAATTAACTAGATCTTGCTAACCTTGTTTGTTGAAGAGTGCCTGCAATTGATGAAGAGAAGAATGTTCTAAAAGAGCCTCAACCAACTGGTTTTCTTTGTTATTCTCAATCCACAATCGGAGTATGTGTGGGCGCACCTCATATAACTCTTCCCCGATGACTGTCCTTCCAACCAATTGAGAAATACCCACAGCTACCGTTTGTGATTTGTGAACAATAGCTCTTTAGTGGGGTTTCAAAGACTCATAATATAGAGTGCTCACTCTTGATCTCTCAACAGATCTAAATAACTTATGAAGCCTCACTCCCTATTTATAGAGGTTGGACCTAGGGGTTAGTCCTTATCAGATAAGGCCTCAAAAATTCAAATCTGGATCAAAATCTAATAAAGTCATGTAAAAATGTATGATTAGATTATTGTTTGATCGACAGGTCAAACTAGCAGATCGGCCCGCCGAACTTACTCCATCGGCAGGCCGAACCTAAAGATCGGCTTGTTGAACTTATGATCAATGATCCAGCTTACGGAACTTACGATAAATGATCCTTGTGAATCTTATATTTTTTGCCCGAGATTCTTTGGATAAAGCCTCAGTTTTAATTCAAATAGTCCTATAGAGAAGTTATTTGATTAAAACAACCATGTCTAAATAATCTTTAGGAAAATAAATATTCCCGATGATTCAACAAGTTTATCTTGAATTAATTTACACAAAATTAATTCAACCAATAAACAGACATGAATTATCTAATCCTATTAAATTTTAGCCAATCTAATAATTCAACATAAGTCACCAATTTATTAGAAATGCATGCCGTATCATTACAGGATTTATTATGAGCTAGCAAAGGGGACCTGATGGACCTATATAGTTTAAGCTCCTGATAATTATGAAATCCAATATCCCAGATATACATTTCATAATTATCAACTCTAATGCTACTCCACTAAAAACTTAGAGTTGCACTCTCAAACTATATAAAATTATGAAGCCTACACTCTCAAACTATATAAAATTACGAAGCCTGAATAGTTAAGTATCCATGACATATCATAATGTGTCGTATCCCCATAGGATTTCCATAATCAACTTAAGGATAAATTCTGTCTTACATTCTTGATTATTTTTCTCTTACACTTCATTATCTCATCATTGAAAAACTTATCATCTAAAGACAATATACCATTTGGTTACACCTATGTATCCAAATGGTTGAGCGTTCTAGTTTTTCAATTATAAGATAATTCATATAAGAAGATATCATTGACTCTTAGAGAGGAGCTATGGATTCTATATCTATGAATAACAAGTTTATGCTATCAAGAGTCATATCTCCAACGTACAGGCATACGTACCAACATAAAATGTAGATGTCCCCTTTTGGTACATCAAAAGACAACAGGCCCAGTATTCATCTCAAGATTAAGATACAAGACATATGATTGTCTAAAGTGAATTAATTTGCTAAGAAAAAATTATTAATCCAAATCAATTACACTTTATACTTTGATCCAACACATCGTCACCTATAACAATGCACCAATGTTTCTATTCATGGAGTCCACCTTGGATGGCCAAAACAAACCATCTCCCATTAGGGTTATATACAACGTAACAATCTTTACATGAATAAAGTGCCCAACTTTATTTCCTCTATTGCGGATCTTATGATTTAGACTGTCACCTTTAGAATCATGTCTTCCGCATAATCTATTTATCATATGCCTGATGCTAAAGGCTTAGATCGACAGTCTTAGACTTTTGTTTGCTTAACATACATCCAACAAATATGAGCATAAAAAGGACAACAATTTGGTATATGAATAATAAATAAATTGTTTATTGATAAAAATGTCTTCAAGAATATATTACATTTTTACTCCTTAGGACATACAAGTCTAACACTATGAACACACAAGCTTCCAAACATACTTTCAACTTATTTGCTTCCTTATATAGGACATGAACTAGACATCCCAACATGCAAGTATGGTTCAAGGATGTCTTCTTCCCTATCCACAACTTATGAGAAGCTTTAGAAACCGATTTTGAAGGCATATTGTTCAAAAGATAACATGTAGTTTGTAGTGCATATCCTCAAGAGAATAAAGGCAATGATGAATAACTCATCATAGACCTAACCATGTCCAACAAAGTCCTATTCCTTCTCTCTATTACACCATTTTGTTATTGAGTTCCCAGCGCAGTCAAATGGGAAAAAATCCCATTCTCTAATAAGTGTTCCAAGAACTCATCAGAGAGATATTCACCACCTCAATTAGATCAAAGTGCCTTTATGGGTTTACCTAATTGCTTTTTTGTTTCTAGTCGAAACTCCTTGAACTTGTCAAAAGTTTAGCTTTTATGATCCATTAGGTAAACATACCCATATCTTGAGTAATCATCAATAAAAGTGATGAAGTACTCATATCGTCCTCATACTCGGATGTTCATGGGGCCACAAACATTACTATGCATAAGTTCTAGAACCCTTTTCGGCCTTATTACCCTTGAGTGGTCTTTTGGTCATTTTGCCCTCCAAACAAGATTTACATTGTGGTATAAATTTCACCTTTAAGTGACTTAAAGGTCCATCCCTTATCAACCTTTGAATCCTATTCAAGCTAATATGACCTGATCACAAACGCCCAAGATAGGTCTTATTAAAGTGAGAAGTCTTAAGTATTTTAGAGTTATTATCATTAACCTCAATGTTAAGCAGTAAGTCCATCTTAGGTTTGATAAAATATAGATTGTTTTGCATCCATTCATCACAGATAAAAAATTTATTTTTATGAATCACCACTTTATTACTAAAAGAAACTGAATCAAAATCTTTAAATAAACAAGCTATAGATATTAAATTCCTTATAAGTCTAGGAACATAAAAACAATCTCACAAAACTAAAATCCTATAATTTTCAATATAAAGATGGACGTATCCCAGTGCTTCAGCCAACACCAAGGATCCATTGCCCATCTGAAGCATAAAGTCTTCATGCAACAAACTTTTGTTCCTTTGAACCCTTGTAGAGAAACACAAACATGATTAATTGCTCCGAAATCAATGACCCAAGTGTCACTTGATTTCTCAACTAAACAAGTTTCAATAACCAGAAGATCACACCTACCTCCTTGAGAAAGGAAATCCTTGCAATTCTTCTTAATGTACCCGACCTTCCTATAGTAAAAGCACTCGAGTTTCTTTGGGTTCTTTCTTTTCTTCCTCTTATTCTTGCCATTTACAGGAACAGAAGACTTTTCATTCTTAGCCTTATACTTCCTTCCATTCCCAAGGTTAGGATTGGAACCGGATACGGCTGCCAAGTTAGCCTCACCACTCGTAGAAGTTTCCTTGATCAGATTTTTGAATAACTACTTCATCAGCTCCCTTAAGGTCATATCTTGCTATTGCTCAAATTGTATGAAGCACTACACGAGATGAACTCCTTTGATAGAGTCTTAAAAACCATAGTCATCTGTGACTCAACATCAATATCAGCTCCATGGGCTTGAGCCTCAGCAAGGTAACCCATGACCAATATCATATGCTCCTTCATAGGAGTCCTCAATCTTTGTTTACAGTTCAAAAGTTTTTGAAGTGCCCCTTGCCATTTTGTTATGGCTTGGCCTCCAAACATATCTTCAAGATTATCCACGTTCTACTTTGTAGTCTCATAATCTTCACGTTGAGCTTGTAGCATGTTATTCATGTTAGCCATAACATAACAGTAGGACTGATCGTTAGCACCTTTCCATTGGTCATACATTTGGTTTGCTTATTATTGGATTCCTCGGTAGGTTCAGAAGGACACGATGTTGTCAGCATGAATTTAAGTTTCTCAAAGGACAGGATGATATTCAGGTTTCTTTTCTAATCATTGTAATTCTCATCAGTTAATTGGTTTGTATCAAGTATCAAAGATAAAGCATTTTTAGACATTTTAATCTACAATAAAGTTTATATACCAAATATGAGCAAACATTCCATAACAATTTAGTAAGATAACACAATCAAGTAAGCATGCAATTGTGTTTATGTATTAAAACCTTAAAAATATCACAACCTTACAATGATTATTCCTAACTCAGAATTCAACAAGTCGCCTAGGGGAGACTTGTCAAATTCGATTAGGAACATGGATCCCTCTAATTAATATATGTCATCCAAGACTTGTCTGATCTAACATATATTAATAATTGTTTTCTTCGACGATTAATTTTATTAACAGGGCTCCTAAGGGGGGTTAATAATAAAAATAACTTGAATGCGTAACCATTATTTCAACTATTTTATTCATGATCTATAATCGCTATATAGGGGTGTGCAACGATCGATCATGTTAAAATAAATTATCCTTTTGTCGATCCAACCTCTACATAATGAAATCCCTTCCTAGGGGTCGGGACTACCATGCGCTACCTATGGTCCAACGATGAAGGCCACAGGTCCTCTCTTTGAAAACCTTCTCCCACTCAATCTTTTGAAAAGCCAAGGTTTGATTTTAAAAAATGCATGAACAATTTTTAATGAGCGGCACTCCCTATTCTATATGATAAGTTATCAACATACATGGCAAATCATATTAAAATGCAAAGAAGCAAAGCAATCATGCAAAGCCACAAGCAAAATAACAATAAACAACAATAATATTATGGTTCCATTCTAGAGACAAGAAATTGAAGATTGCAAGAAATTCATCAAAACATATTATTGATTCCTCAGCCTTCTATCTTTAAGTTTTATCCATCTTCATTTAGTATCATATTCAAGTCTTCAATCCTGCATAGATCAAATACTTCACTTTTTTGGTCATCACCAAATTTCATGTTTCTCATAATTGTCTTAAAAATAAAATCAAAAGTGCATTGAAAAACGCACCTTTTTTTGAAAACCTATAGCTTTTTGCTAGCTTGCTAATTTTTGTGATCGGCCTACCGGTCATAACTTATCAACTTGTCGACCTTGATAGTTTGGCCTGCCGCTAGAGCTGGATGAATCCTACCTCACGAATGGCCTACTGAACTAGAAGTTTGACCTATCGGTCTATGATCTTTGGCCTGCTGAACTTAAGGGTTCAATCGGTCGACCAAGTTAAATTTACATTTTCAAGAAAAACAACTTTTATGTAGTTTTTCAATCTTATTTTCAACAATTCAAAAACATAGAAATTTAAAGACTCAGGAAAAATAGTAGAACCACTATCATCCATCTTCTAGATCCGTCTTCACTCCAAATGATTATTTAATTATAAGAGTTTTTACAAATTTAAAATTAAATAATAATTCCTAGACGGTGATAATTGACTGCTATCTAATTACATGAAAAACCTAGATACACATTTTACCCTCTGACGAACCATAACTGGCATAAATTAATTAATTAATTAATAATTAAATAATAATTTAATAAACCATAATTAATTAATAAACATTCACTATATAATCTCATGACAACATGTAATTATATAGAAACCCTAGAGTACCAACTCTTTAAAAGATTAAATTCAAGGATAGGAGATATCAAAATCACATAATTTAGATATATAGCATGTTCACAAACTTATAAATTTACGTAAAAACCATAGTTCTAATACCAACTGTTAGAAAAATGAGTATGCAGTGGAATTTTTAAAAAAATTTAAATCAAAGTATTTTTTAAAACATAAGTTTGACATGCTATATACATAAATTAATCAAATCTTACTAACCTCTGTATGCCGAAAAGCCCCTAAAATCAGTGTAGAGAAGAATGTTCTAGAAGAGCCTTAACCAATCAGTCTTCTTTGCTATTCTTAATCCATGATTGAAGCGTATGTGGGCATACATCGTACAACTCTCCCCTGGTAACTCTCCTTCCAACCAATTGAGAAGACCTAGAGCTTAAGGTTTGTGATTGTGAATAATAGCTCTCAGGGAATTTTAGAATATCAACACTATTCTACTTACTTTTAACTTCTCAACTGATGTAAATAACTAAGAAAACTTACTCCCTATTTATAGAGGTTGGACCTAGGGTTAGTCATTATCAAATAAGGCCTCAAAAATTTGAATTTGGATCAACTTTTTATAAAATCACATAAAAAACACGTAATCAGATTATGATGAGATCAGCAGGCTGAACTAACAGATCGGCTTATTGAACTTCCTCCATCAGTAGGCAGATCAAACTGATCGGCCTATGGAACTTGCGATAGTATGATCCCTGAGAATCTTTTATTTTCCACCTGAGATTCTTTCGACAGAGCCTCAGTTTTAATTCAAATAATCCAATAGAGAAGTTATCTGATTAAAACAGTCATATTTGGATAATCTCAAGGGAAATAAATATTCTTGATAATTCAACAAGTTTATCTTGAATTAATTTACAAAATTAATTTAACCAACAAATAGACAAGAATTATCTGATCCTATTGAACTTCAGCCAATCTAACAATTTAACATAAGTTACCAATTTATTAGAAAAGCACACCGTATCGTTATAGGATTTATTATGAGCTAGCAAAGGAGATTTGATGGACCTATATAGTTTAAGCTCCGATAATTATAAAGTATAATATCCTAAATTCATATTTTATAATTATCAACTCTAGCGCTACTCCACTAAAAGCTTAGAGCTCCACTCTCGAACTATTTAAAATTGCGAAGCTCCAAATTAGCATAGTGTCCATGACATATCATAATGTGTCATATCCCCTATAAGATATTCATTATTAGCTTAAGAATAAATTTTATCTTACCTTTTTCATTATTTTTTCTTACGTTCTGTTATCTCACCATTGAAAAATGTACCATCCAAAGATAGTATATCATTTGGTTATACCTATGTATCCAAATAGTTGAGTGCTTCAGTTTTTCAATTATATGATAACACATAAAAGAGAATATCATTGACTCCACCAATGGAGCTATGGATTCCATATCTATGAATAATAGGTCTACTCTATCAAGATATCGATATACGTACCATTACAAAGTCAAGATATCATCCTTTGGTAGATCAAAAGACATAAGACAAGATAACGGGCCCATTAGTTATTTTAGGATTAAGATATAACACATATGATTGTCTAAAGTGAATTAATTTGCACAGTGGAATTAGTAATCCAAATCAATTCCACTTTATGTCCTTATCCAATAAGACAATCAAAAGACATAAGACAAGATAACGGGCCCATTAGTTATTTTAGGATTAAGATATAACACATATGATTGTCTAAAGTGAATTAATTTGCACAGTGGAATTAGTAATCCAAATCAATTCCACTTTATGTCCTTATCCAATAAATTGTCACCTATGCAATGCACCAATGTTTCTACTCGTGGAGTCTAACTCCAATGCCCAAGACATGCCATCTCATGTTATGGATGTAGATGACATAACAATCTTAGCATAAATAAAAGGCCCAACTATATGCCCTTGATTGCAGATCTTATGATTTAGACCATCACCTTTAGAATCATGTCTTTTGCATAATCTGCCCATCATATACCTGATTCTTAAATGTTTAGACTGACAATCTTAGATTTTTGTTTGCTTGTCATACACTTAACAAATATGAACGTAAAGAGGACAACAGTTGGTAATATAATAATAAATAAATCTTTATTGATAAATGTCTCCAAAACATATTACAACATTTTACTCCTAATGGCATACATGTCTAACAATAGGCGATACCACTTCCCATTTCTACCCAACTTCATGCCATGTTGCTCAAGCCATTAAGGAAGATTTGAAGTTGAACCTCCTTGGAAAGGCCATGATTCGAAAAGCTGATGAGCAAATTCTTGCATCACCATCAAGCACCATGAAAAGGCTCTGAATCTCATTGAGTAAATCTCAAGAGTGCTTGCCAATCAACCATCTCTAAGTACCTTGCACAAAAGCTTAAAAGAAAAAATTAAAATCAAGAAAGCAAAAATAAATGCAAATAAAGTTTCCAAACTAAATAGAAAGACAAACAAAAGAAAAGAAACGCATAAATTAAAACCTAATCACTTTGTTGCAATACTAGACACATTTTTGAAATTTTCAATCCCTAGCAACAGCGTCAAAAACTTATTAAGGGCTTTCCCTATACTTGCAAACTCACTAGGTCAAGTTTTAGTATAGGATTGCTAAGTTAGGGGTTGTCATCTCGCATGAGGATTGAAATCTAAAAATTAGCTAATTACTACAATTACAATGACCGAACTTTGTATAGGTCATTGTAGATTATAGCAAACTAAATTAAAGGAAAATAAAACTAATAAGACTAAGCAAACAAAACCATAAACAAAAGAAATAATTTACAATATGGACAATCTATATCATAATGTGCCTAGGAATTTAATTTAGCTTAATTCTTCGTGTGCTCTTCCTATTTCTTAATTATTAATTTAATTCCATCCAATATGTTAATCTAGGATTCTAAGTTTATGTCATTTCCTCTCTTGAGCATCAAATGAGACTATATGCATTGATATTCAAGTCAATATCTTTATCTAACTTGTTTACCTACGCATTCATTAAGCTCAGCCCTTAATTTGATTATCTAAGTGTTTTCGACCCTCGTGGGTTTCAACAACAAAGATTATATTTCCCAAGTAATGATGAATGAGTCAATCTCTCCCAAGCATTGAAATTTATAAATTGAATCAACTAATTTATTGGCCAAATAGACTAGAAGCATTAAGCAAGGAGAAACATAAATGAATTGAAATGGAACTAACATCAACAATTAACAAAATAATCCAAACATAATCCAAATTAACTTGAATAAGAAATCTAAGCAAATATAGACAAATCCATTACTAATCTCTTCATAAAATCCATAAAATTAAATATGTTTAACACATAAATACAAATAAAATTTTCAATCAAGATTAGGGCAAATAGAAGGGAATAAGAAACTCTTTGTGGAGATGAACTTTAAGTCTTAAATCCTCCAAGAATCCACCAAATCTTCAAATACTCTTTAACTTTAAGCTCTTCTTTACTTGAAATTTTAGCTCTCACTCTTGTGTTTCTTCCCCCAACACTCCACACCCTTTGATTTTGTGTCTTTAGGGTTTTCAAGAGGTTAGGGCTTCATCATAGCATCATTTTTAGCCCTTGGATCAAAGTTTAGGGCAAGATCAGCCAAGAAACGAGAATCAACACATTCAGCACCCTAGGGGTATGTGGGTCGCATTGCAAGTGTGCTTAGCGCTCGTGCAGCCGCATGCTCAACTAGGCGTTACAACGCCTTTTTTTTTTTTTTTTGCACTGTAGAACTAGACTGCTAGACTACAGTCCAAATTTTGTGGCTGTAGTAACCAGCTTCTATCCTAGTTGCATAAATGGGTGCTGCAGCTTAAGTTTTGGCCTCTATTTGTCCTTTTTTCATTCCAAATTAACACTAAAAATCCCTCTAAGTTCAATGTTATTATTTCTTGCAAAATAACAACAATAACATAAAATAATGTACAAAAGCTTGAGGATTTTCGCAAATTTAAGCTCAAGAATTACTTGATTTGTGAATAAAATACTCACACATTAGGGGCCCATGCTATAAGTGTCTCTGATGAGTTATCATTCTTATAGAGTTTTTCAAGAAAGTGATATATTTAATGGAATCTATAAGATTAATTTATATTTTTAATGGGAGTTATTGTTTATTAACACAACATAATGCTTTTATTTATGATATAATAGTTTTAAAACAATAAATTTAACTTAAGGCTTAAGCACCCACTCACCCTTTGCTAGATCTGTGGGTGGCTTGTATGTTTCTTATGCGCCTAAGTCTGCCAACAGTGATGAAGTTAGAAAATTTTTCAAGAGGACATAATAGAACAAAATTTTGGACACATTACGAAACTTTTGAACTATTTTGGTTTTTTAACTTTGTCCCTTTTGCATTCATTTTATCTATTTGATTACTCTTCTAAATGAATTAAGCATGTGATGGAATTTAATTCTTTTTTTGAAACTTAGAGCCCACAAATAGTTTTCATAGTAATATTTATGGTTTTTAATTTATTTGGAGGTTTAACTTTAAAATGTGATTGCGTGTATATATATATATTTGAAAATAAAAACGTGAGATATAATTAGAATATTTTTTAAAATTCTACCTTTATAAGGTAATTTATAAAATTTAAGTGGAGCAAATAGAAAAAAATAGTAAAAATATTTTCTTGAAGGGCCCTTTCCCCTTTCTTTAGCTTGATGTAGCTTAGCCCTTATTTGCAAATGGCACTACCCATTTGATAGCTTTGATTGCTCTTTCTTATGGTTTTGACTACAACTATACTGAGAAAGTGGCTTTGTGCTTTTCCTGTTTTGGATTCGAAACATTTGTCTTTTTTTTGCTTTAACACAATTCTCTTTTTTTTTTTTTTAAAGAAAAGAAGAAGGAAAAAAAAAAGAAATAGAAATTGGAACAAAATGAACAGTTTTCCCTAACAAATCAAATGTTTGGAGCATTATCTTAACCAATTGCAATTACAAAAAAATCTTATCGTAACACATTTGATAAATAAGTATTCTTCTTCTTATTCTACTTCTCTTTCTTCTTTTTTTCTTTTTAACCTCTCCTTTTCTCTCGCTCTTTTTGTTTCTTTGTGGAATTTGTAAAGCTTGTAGATTTGAAACGAAAGAAAAGATGAAAATTTTGTTTTATAAATAATGGTAAGAAAAAATCCATGTTACTTTAATTAAAGAAAAGAAAAAAAGAAGTATAGTCATGCAGAAAAAAATAGGTCGAAAAAGAGAGATTGTAGGCTAAATAACTTTGAAATAAGTAACTTATTATTTAATGGTTTGTTTGAGAAATTGAAAGAAAATGTCTCAGATAATAAGGCTCGCATCTGTAAAAGAGTCTAAAATAGACTATATCTAACACTTCTTTTTAAGAAGAATAAAATGGAGGAAAAGGATGGCCACCAAAAACCCTTGCATCACCATTCTTATTCTCCACCAATTTCAAGATCTCCAAAGCTCTCCAACAACTGTCACTTTATGTCTATGGCCCTACCAAGGATGACCATAAGGAGAGCTCCAAACAAGAACTGGCTATAGATCTCCTCAGTAAGAGGGAAGTAGATTTGATATGTAATTGAGAGACTACTTGATCTCACTGTTTATGGATTCAACAAAATCTCTATTCATTTTTGTTTTATTATTATGTTCATTCAATTTTTGAGTTGCTTATGGGGTTTTTGAAAAAGAAAAGAGTTTCATTTCATCTAATCAACTATTTTAAATCATAATAAACTAGATTCCTTAATGGGTTTTGAATGCTCAAGATGGTGTTCTGATTCAGTATTGAAAAAAATAATTCTTTCAAGGTAGAAAGCATAAGAAACATGAAAGGAAAAAGTATTTTTTTTTTATGTTTCTTAAATTACAGGTGAATTCAAGAGTATGTTGGAGGGACTGAATAGTTTTAGCTTTCTTAAAATAAGAAAAGGATAGAAAGCTTGTATAATGGTGGTTGGAGAAAAGGGAAGAGCATTTTGTCTTATTTTGTTTTTTGGTTTTTGTATGCATTTCATAATTTCTTTATTTTTTGTTTTGAAATTCATTTTCATTCGTTTTTGTTTTTTCTTAAATTCTTGAAGTATAAAATGGCCATTTAAGTATGTCAAAATCAATTGTTAATCAAGATTGGGTATGGATTTATGTATTTATCATAATCTAATAGTATAAATTTGATAAGATGAAAAACAAAGTCATACTTTGTACATAAACTTAAATCCAAATAAACCATTGTTTGTTTGGTGAATAGACCTTTTTATTTTTCTTAGGAAAAATTTTCCCACGTTAGAAAAGAAAACTAAGTTGAGAAAACAAGTACAAATAAAAGGCGGCAAATTAAAGACCGATGAAAAGGTGTAAACTACAAAGAGAAATCATGTAAGTTATTGGGTACCACTTCTAATCATTTGCTTGGTTTCCATTGTTATGAATTAAAAGTCCTACTTCTACTAAGAGAAAATGAAATACAAAAGGAAAAGTAAGCAGGAAAAAAAAACACATAACATTTTTAATGGTTCATTCCCAATGTGAGAGCTAAGTCTACTTTGAGATTTAATTGTTAGACATGTATGCCCTAAGGAGTAAAAATGTAATAAGTTTTTGAAGACATTTTTGTCGATAAAGAATTTATTTATTATATATACCAAATCTTGTCCTCTCTACGTTCATATTTGTTGAATGTATGATAAGCAAACAATAGTCTGAGACTGTCGGTCTAAACCTTTAAGAATTGGGCATATGATGAACAGATTATGCGGAAGACACGATTCTTAAGGTGACAGTCTAAATCATAAGATCCGCAATCGAGGGAATAAAGTTGGGCACTTTATTCATGTAAAGATTGTTATGTTGTCTATATCCCTATTGGGAGATGGTTTGTCTTGACCATCGGCGGTGGACTCCGTGAATAGA
>CAMOHE010048152.1:0-16896 GCA_946598075.1 Artocarpus hirsutus
AGATTCCCAAAGACATCCATGAAGCTCTTCAAGATCTGAAGTGGAAAGCTGCTCTGATGGAGGAAATGAAGGCTCTAGTAGATAATGGAACTTGGGAATACGTGAAGCTACCAGAAGGGAGAAAGATTATAGGTAGCAAGTGGATTTTTACGGTTAAATATAGACCAAATGGGACTGTTGAGCGATACAAGGCAAGACTTATTGCCCAGGGATTTACTCAGACTTATGGGATTGATTATGAAGAAACTTTTGCTCTTGTTGCAAAACTGAACACTATCAGGGTCTTATTGTCTATTGCGGCAAATTTGGATTGGGGGCTATATCAGTTAGATATCAAAAATGCCTTTTTAAATGCACATTGGAAAAAGAGGTCTACATGAGGGCTCCACCTGGCTTCGAAGCTCAAGGAGATTCGAGCAAGGTATGTAGATTAAAGAAATCTCTCTACGGCCTGAAACAATCACCACGAGCATGGTTTACACGTTTCAGCATAGTCATGAAGCAACTTGGCTACAAGCAGGGACAAGCTGACCACACCTTATTTGTAAAAAGGGGTGAAACTGGTAAACAGGCAATTCTCATTGTGTATGTAGATGATATGGTGGTTACAGGCGATGATGAAGAGGAGATTGTAAATCTTAAGAAAAGACTACAAGCCGAGTTTAAGGTGAAGGACCTCGGAACACTCAAGTACTTTCTTGGTATTGAATTTGCGAGGAGTAGAGAGGGTATCTTTATTTCATAGAGGAAGTACACCCTTGATTTACTCAAAGAGACTGGGAAACTTGGGTGTAAGCCTACGAGTACACCTTTAGAACGTCATTGGAAGCACCCAATATCCAAGGAGGACCCTCCTGTAAATAAGGAGAGCTACCAGCATTTAGTAGGGAAGTTGATATATTTATCCCTTACTAGGCCAGATATTGCTTTTAGTGTGAGTGTTGTAAGTCAATTTATGCATGCACCCACAAAAAGGCATATGGAAGCAGCTAACCAAATTTTGAGATGTCTAAAAGGGAGTCCAGGAAAGGGTTTGCTATTCAGAAAAACTAGAACAAGAGATGTTATTGGATACTCAGATGCAGATTGGGCTAGTGTAAGGGAAGATAGCAAGTCAACAACAGGATACTGTACGAAAGTATGGGAAAATTTAGTGACTTGGAGAAGTAAAAAGCAGTCAGTGGTTGCTAGGAGTAGTGTAGAGGCTGAATATAGAGCAATAGCTCAAGGGACATGTGAATTAATTTGGATCAGAAGGTTATTAGAAGACCTGAACATTCCTTTAGCCAGTCCTATGACTCTGTTTAGTGACAGCAAGTCTGCAATAAGTGTGGTCCATAACCCAGTTCAACATGACAGGATGAAACATGTGAGAATTTACAGGAATTTTATCAAATCCGAGAAAGAAAATGGAACGATTGTTCTCTCCTATGTTCCTACCAAGTCTCAAGAAGCTGATGTTCTTACTAAGGCACTACACAAGTCAAGCTTTGATCACTGTGTTTACAAGCTGGGAATGATTGATATCTATTTACCAGCTTGAGGGGGAGTGTTGGAAAGTTAGAATAAAATCCCACAATTATTGGAATAAATTAGTGGGATATTAGTTGTTAGAATTAAGTTCTTTTCCTTTTCTATTTTTTCTGATTGTGTGTGATTATACCAATCAATTCTTTTCTTTTTCTATATTTTTCTGATTGTATGTGATTATACCAATCAATTTTTTAGGATTAGTTTCCTAGAATTAGGAAATCATTGACTTCTTAATTAGGAAATCATTGACTTTTTTCTTTTAAATAGCTTATAATACTATAATGAAAAAGTAGAATAAGAAAAATTATTTTCTTCCTTCTCAAATTACTGTTTTCAGTTTGGCATAATGTTCTCAAGTTCTTTGAACAATTTATTGGATTATCAAAGAGTCGGTAAAGGGAAGAGTATGGCTTCAGTCTTGCGATTGAAAGTGTATGCCAAAAAGAAATCATTGTATAGTACTCTATTCCTGCTCCTGCTAAATTCTAACCTGCAGCTCATAACTCCTACCAAGAGATCCTTTTCCGCCGACAAGGTAGTTGCCTCACCTCACCACGTCGTAGAACCAATCCTGAGATTATTTTAAATGCAAATATTAATAACAATGCTATATTTGATGCCTAAAAAATTATTTTTACTTTTACTCTAATATAAAATGTTATTTTAAATGCTATATTTATTTTTTTTCATAAATATTATGTTTACAAGTTATAAAAATATATTGTAAATTAAATTATTTAAAATTTTCTAATGTTACAATGATTAAATAAATAAGTAAACACATGAATCAATAATTGGATTTTTTTAACCAATTTTATTACAGCGTTTTCAATTCGAACCACAATTAAGTTTCTAAACATCTTATAAGTGACAAAAGAAAAGAAATGCATCAATTAAATGCTATCTTTAGCACCTTTTCTAGATCCATCTCGCATTAATAACTCAAGATCTACAGCCTATAGGTAGTTTTAGACAAGTTTTCTCTAAATTGAATATCAGAATGCCAAGTCTGGCTCAAATGAACTATCTTTCATGGTATACGACGATTCTTTCACCATCTGAGGCATCGCCTATCTCCACCCAAGACCCCAACATTGCAATACCATTATTGTCTAAATTTCGGAGTAAATGGGCTTTTAGATGCAGCATTTCATAAATGATTCTTTCAAGTGGCTTGTTACATAAATATATATTTCATGTTTCTATATGTGAAAAAGTATCAATATCCTCATATACCAAACGCTCGTTAATAAGTACTGCATCCTCAAAATTGTAACCTTCATTAATGATTCATTAACGATTCTTTCAAGCCCGTGGCTTGTCACATGAGTATGAATTTCACATTTCTATATGTGAAAAAGGGTGTCAATATCCTTGTATACTAGATGCTCATTAATAAGTACTGCATCCCCAAAATTGTAACTTTTCCATGGCATACAAGCTACCAATACAGTTTTTTCCAAAATGAGTTTACCGCCTACCGTGGCAACATCATTTGCTAAAATCTGCCCCTTTTTTACACATTTACATTGTGCAACTTGAGGCTTTTAATTCCATACAAATACTTTTGTTAGAATATTGATATATAACAAATGGAATGCTTAAACAAAGTATCGTATCACTGTTGCCTGATAATATACCCTATACTTGGTGTCATAGTTGCCACTAAATACAGTATATATAAAATTTAACCAGCATTGCATTAAAGGGTTGTTTTACAACTAAAATGCTAAAATTTGCATTCACTCGTTAATTGGCATGTGCACTCGAGATGCTCACAAAAGGAGACAAACTAAAATCATATGCTTCAAGACAAAAAAAAGGCATCAAACAACCATGCTATAGAACTCCATTTAAAACATCATCGACAATCAAAAACCTCAGGTCTAGTTTAAAGTTTGCATCAGATCCATTCTTAATTTACAGCAACTTTACAATACATAAAGCAAAATAAGAAACTCAGCAGCCTATATCTCCATTTTCCATGGCTTTTCATTCTATAGCAGAACCGCATCTGCGGTTGAAGGAGTTCATGGGCTTCCTCCAGTTTGGTGCAGCATTGCATCAATCTCATCGCCGTCCTCCATCTCAAGCTAATGCCCCATTCGTATATGGCAAAATCAAACAAGACAGAGAAACCAAACGAAACAAGTGAGACAAATTACAATTGTAATGGCAAAAACGATTCGCTGAAGCTATTGGAATCAAAGAACATTGGACAAAGGTCACTGAAGTCTGTGAAACGAAAAAACCTCCAATTTCTTAAATGAATCAACCAGCGTGCTGAAAACTAAAAACGAGACGAAAATTAACCTCATCTGGAGTCTGCTCAGCCCTAAGCCTGCGCCCGTCAAACAGGAAGGCGATGGAATTCAGTTCGACAGACTGCCGATCACAGTATGCAGTCATCAGCTTGCGCAGCTGGGTGCTTCTTTTAATCCTAAAGAACACCTCATTACCATCCTAGAATTAAACAACGTCAACAGACTTCAAAAGCTGACCGACCACGAGTAGTAGACAAGAAACACAAAAACCGACTCAAGTAATCACAACTTGTTAGTTCTTGGTAGCAAAATTGAGCTTTATATCCCATCGATCTCACCAAGTTAATAACAACGATACCATCAAACAAACTTATTTACTCAAATCCAGGTTTAGTTTCATAGGCCTTAGAAAAACCTGGAAACATCATTGTTATACCTTCTGCCATAACATACTGAAAAATTCAAACTTGAAAAATGAACTTCCCTCATAGAAAAGAAAACTTGCTAAAACCTTTATTAACCTATTCCCTAAGAACCATTTAGGCCGCACAACAAAAGTTCTATTATTCATGGTCATAGAAAAAAAAAAAAAAAAACCCTTCAAAATTACTTTGTCACAACCGATCATACTCTTTTACAAACAGAATCCCGCTAATAAAATCTGATGCTAAGGGACTAGAGGAAGGAATGGATCGGGCGAGAAATTCAAATTCGTCCGCATGACTAATTTTAATCCTTTTAACAGGAGAACAGAATCCAAAGTAAATGCAACAAAAGAAAATTTGCATTTTTCCCTCTCTATTTTCCTTTCGCAAGCTATGTACCTTTCCTTTTTTATTTTCCTCCTGCCAAACACAGCCTAAGCATCAATTCGAATGCCTTTAAAAAAAAATGATACATCTTTCAAGTTCCACTGTCGCCTGCCAAACCAATTCCCCACGGTTTCTCGACAGCCAAACAGGTATTTTTATCCAGAATAAAAGACTTTCAGCTTCACATTGACACACACCGCCAAACACACAAAATGCCAGACCAAAAACAAAGCGCATCAATAGCAGCAACCGAGACAAACCAGACGAAGCCAAAAAAAAAAAAAAAAAAAACAGAGGAACAAAATCCAAATTCAAAGAAATAAATCGGAAAATGTTGAATCAAAATTTCGATCCAAACCTGGCCCTTGACTTTGAGATTAATGTGAGCCGACTGGTCCACGGGCTTCTTGTCCTCCTCCTGACCGCCGCCTCTGCCAGTAGCCGACATCTTCACTGCCAAAACCAAAAAAACTCTCTCCTCTATTTACTTATCGCAAACCAAACACGGCTTTAACAGAGACCCTCAGAATCCCTGCTCGCGCCAAACAGCAATGGCTCTTTTCAAGCGTCAGATTCACGCTGCGTTCATCTATATATCAGGCACAGAAAAGAGCCCGTATTCTCATTTTCTGGGCCTTGATCATCCAAACTAGCAGCTCGCCAATGGAGGCCCACAATTGTAATTTCACATCCCCAGGCGTGAAGATGAAATTACGAAACTGCCTTGGATTCTGACGTGGCTGTCATGAAGAGCGAGTTTCGAAGTTTTGATCTACGCGCGGAGAGGTGGGTGGAGGTTGGGAGGAACAAGCTTGATTTGATACATGTTTGGATTCCGTTGAGGGAGGGAACCGTTGGTGGTGGCAAACATTAAAAAAGAGAAATGGCCAAATGCCAAAAAAAGTAAGATGGAATCTGAATCGACGGCTGATATTGATTGAGGGAGAAATGAACAGACGAGAAGGGTTGGTGACGTGGACTTGGCGGTGGGATGGGTTGCAGGAGTTGATTTCTCCACGTTTGGTGCGTGGGTACGTCGTGTACGTCGCGTTCTTCGCCTTCATTTTTTTGTTTTGTTTTTATTTTTGGGAAATTCTGGAAAGTTCTGAAGTCCGATTAGGTGTTTGTGATTCATCCTTATCCAGGAACAAGGAATGATCGGCCTGGGATAGTCCAGGTGCACTTGAAAATCGCCATTATTTTCTTAAGAAGTGCTGTTAATTTTTTAATTGAAGTTTAATAAGTTATTTTTGAACGGTTAAATTCATCGACGCTTTTTGAAAATTTTTTACCTCAATTTTAACTCAAACTTTAAACCTTTTTTTGTTTTAAAATTTAGTCTCTTAATTACATTTTTTTGTTAAATTTGAAATAAAAAAGTTAACTCACTAATAATTAAGTTATAAATACATAAAATAAATGCCCTTTTGTACTATTTATTGCAAAAAGAAAAATTTAAAAGGAAATTCACTTTATAAAAAAGTCGATGTATACAAATTCATTAACATTGAACAAAATTAAAGTAGTGTTTGCAAAATCAATTATAATTAAAATTTTAACTTTTATAGTATAAAATTCTTATATGTTAAAATGATCAAAAAAAAATAAGTTACAATCATATGCTACATTTTTGGTTCACAAATTTCAGTTCTAGTCATATTTATCAAACAGCTTATAAATTAACTTGTTCATAATCAAGTTTTCCTTTGAAACAACAAGACTATAAGACCTGTCTATAATCATGTTTTATGTCTTTCTCCAAAATAAAAAGACCAAAACATATGCCCATAATCGGTTTTTTAAAAATGAAAAGCCAAAAAAACATGTCCCTTATCAAATTTATCAAAAAAGACAACACAAAACAGCATTAATACAAAAACAATAAAAAAATAAAAAATGTAAAAACAATAAACAATAAAAAAGAGCATACATAACCAAAGAACAAAAGTCCTAAAAAAAAATAGCAAAGAAAGTCCCAATTTTCTAGACTAATAACAATAAAGAAACGCATCAAATATTTCTTCGAATTGAAAATTAATGTACAGTATTCATAAATGGATAGAATTCCAACTATGCACTTATCACAATGAAACAAAAGCATGTTGCTTTGTAGACCATTACCAAGAAAACTCTTTAAACATAATCAAATAGAGAGAAAAATCCTCCTAACTCTTAAATAAGGCACAAATTTAAAAAGATAAAATAAAAAAAAAAATTCACTTATCTAGAACAAAATATGCTTTATTATTGTGCTTCCTCATAGTTCATTAGATTCAAGCATAGATGTTCATAATTTTTTCTTTTCTATTTTCTTTTTTGTTCGTTAGGATTGTTGTAGCCTTTAAATTTTAAGCACATAAAAGATTTATAGGTGTATGAAAAGTGAGTTAGAACTGAAAGTATTATAGCATGTAAAAGTTTTACACTCTAGCATACTTTTACATTATTCTATAGCATTTAATAATTTTACGTTGATTGAGTTGAAACTAAAAATGTTTAGCATCCTAGTCCCAATTTCATGTAACAAACAGGCCTTAAAGGAATTGGTTTCAATATGCCCATGATTTTTCCTGAAAATTTTTCAATTTTGTCTGTAAATTATATAAATTCGTCTTAAATTTATAATACTTTTAACATTGCCCTCTAAATATTGAAAAAAGTTACCCATTTCACCAAACCCCAAAATTAACAAATTTTGACCCCTTCGTCATAGACAGAAAAATCTAACATACGCCTAATATAAAAGAAAAAATTTAATAAATTTCCTTGAACTTAGGTTGTTTTTTCTCTTTGCCCCTACACTTTAAAATTTTGACAAATTTGACCCTTTTCTTTACTTACACGGATGGAAAATATCATGTAACACTGAATTTGAAAGATTAACAACCATTTTAAACTAAAAACTATGATTAACAAGAAAATAGAGGTAAAACTACTTCTAATACTAAATTATAAAAAATTACTAATAATAAAAAAAGAGCACCGGTGGCGATGATGAGGGTAATCACGGCGGTGCGGGGATGGGCCTTTCGGACACGGGATTTGCAAGAATTTTTAAATGGTTGATGATAAATGCAAAAAAAGAAAAAAAAAAAACAAAACATGTTGGTTTTGAAAAAAAAAAAAAAAACAAAACATGTTGGTTTTGATTCAATACCCACCCCAATTCTCCACCGCATAACTCGCCTACATGAATTAGGAATTGTTCGTATTTAATACAGTAGCTTGATTAAATACGATTTGCTGGTGATAAAATATTTGGTAATTAATTTCATTCTTGGTCACTTCATAGCTAAGCCGTTGCAATATTGCAAGTTCAAGAAGACCTTTCTTCTCAACTATATTTTATTGGTTCTCTTTAGAAACACGCCTCATGTGTAACTGAATTTGACATGCTATAACATTTGATGTTGACTATATTTAATATGCTATACTGCTAGGGTGATTGAAAAGGTAGTGAAAATCATTGGTTAAAATTATTTTTATTGTAGCATATGAGAGCTTTACATTATAATAATTTTTTTATTGTTATTATAACATATGAGAGTTTACATTATTTATAACTGAAAAATAGTTCTTACCACTTTTATTAGACAGAATGGGGTATATATAACTATATTTTATTGTTGTAATAATGATTGTATTTGTTGTTGTTGTGATGTTTTGGGTTGTGTCGAGTTTAGAGAATGATTTGCCCATTCCCATTGGTTTTTTAGGCGGTGACTTGAATTGAGATTAGGGTTAATAAGATAATTGACCCAATTACATTTATTGAATTGAAATATGATTCTAATTTGTAAAAATTTTACAAATGTCTCATAATGATATAATTAAAATTATTTATACGTAATTATATAGTACAATATATAATATCATTAAGATAATTACTATATCATTGAGGACATTTTTAAATTATTTTAAATACTGTGTTAGATTTTAATTTCATAATAATAATTTAGACACGTATTGTAATTTTTTCTTGAGATTATACCTTGACTATTTTGGGCTCATATTAGTAAATTGCTTTCCCTCAGTTGAACGCCTTTTCTACCAAAAAAAAAAAAAAAAATCCATGTTGTCACCATCAATTTAAGAACTTTTCCAGATTCTCCAAACTTACAAGTTATGATTCTGTTTTACGTAACCGGTGTTTATCTTTGAAGGCTGAAGCAAATTACTTTGCAGTTTAAAAGCTCCACAGAAAAACGCGTTCAGAGTCTCAAAGTAAAAAACAAGGAATACTTGATTTGGCAAAAAAATTGATACCAAATTTGGTGTTTTCTTTTGATGATTTTGGAGTTCATAGAGTATTCTTTTTCGTCCTCTTATCGTCGCCGTACAACTCCGGTTTAAAAAGTACAGAATTCAGATTTTTATTCAGTAGCAAGTTAAACATGAAAGATTTTATCTCTTTCGATATTGTGGTTGTTTGAGTTATCATGTATTGACGTTTTTATTCCTTCAGGAAAATTGTTTGAACTTTTAAGCTTGGACATATTGGGATCTTGTCTTGCTCATCTTTATCCTTTGACAAGTTTGCAGATAAGGGAAGACTTGTTCAGTTGTATTAATTTCTCTTTGTTGTTTACTGTTTGGGTTGGATTAAAGAGTTGTATTGAATTCAGGAAAAACCATGAATCACAATTAGCCTTCTATCGTAGAGTTACTCTTTTTGTGCGAGTTTCTAAAATTTCGATCTAAAATTGATACAGATTTAACGATCCAAACTGGTTCAAAAAATACCATACAATTCTCGTAATAGCAAATATATGTAGTAATATTGTCCTTCGCTCCTTAGTTTTGTTTTCATCATATCGTTGTTGTTTTGTCTTCTATAACAGTAATGTATTATTAGCCAAAAGAGTCATTTCAGTTTACAAGTTTTTTGACCAAAATACAAAAGGATATAAGTTGCTTAATTTTAATTATATTTCATTTTTGTTGTTTTCTTATTATTTTAATTGTTGTGGGTAGAGAACCCGATTCGTCAATTGTGGATGTTTTATATTTTTTGGTTTAATAAACTCAGGGGTTTACATTAAACCTCTAGTGGGAAGATATTTCACCAAATGCCCAAGAAATTTTTTGGTCTTAAATCTTAATTTGGGATTGTGCTATCATGTTTGGTCAGGTCACGTGCTTGTAAAATGACTTTTGGCATAAAAACTGATGTATATGTCTTGTATTTTTTCATTTTGGTAATTCTCTGTAGAGATACAAGGCAAATCTTTCCCAGACATTCTTGTATCTTGCCCCAACTAGTAGTAAGTTTCTTTTCCTGGTTGACAACCAATCTTGGTGGGAATGCGAGCATTCAACATCAACCCTCATAAAGGAATATCTCATGACTAGTGTGAGGTTTTTTTTTTTAACAAACTATCACTTTCACATCAGGCAAACAGTTTTATCTCGTTATATTTGACTTTGTTCTTCATCATCTACAGTACAGAACATCACCGATTATAAACACTAGACCTTTGCTCAGGAGTTCAAGTTTTTGCTCAAGTTGTTCAATCCATGAAACAAAGACGGAGAACTTGTTTAAACGGTTTCCGATTCGTAACATGGCTTGTTGGATGGAGACAAGTACTCAATTCTGCATGGAGAAATTGCACAAGGCCTTGCACGGTTTCATTGTGTTTGAGGTTTCATGGAGAGATGTTCGAGGCATCAAATATTTAAATGATCCTCGCTAGAATCCAACATTTTTGCTCAGAGAATGATCCTCTACTGCAATGCTAATACTAAATTTGATATATGCTATACCGGTTCATATTTATCACCATGCTGCACATGTCAAATTTGGGCATTTATTGTTTATCAGTTGATACATGGATTTTGTCACTAAATAGTTATAACATAACCCTTTTTTCATTATTTACAAAGTAAGTTTTTAAGCTCCAAAGCATAAAATTTAAGACAAAAAACAATAGCTGTAATATCTATATGACATCGTGCACTGAACCATGAAATAAAACAACATGTATATATATATATATATTTGCATTGGAAATAGGTTGATATTTTCCTTAGGGGACTAAACGACTTACCAAATCGTTTGTTTTTTTTTTGAAGATACATCTCTAGCTTGAGAAGTGAAGTCCTTGACAAAATGGGAATTCGACAGCGTTGACCAAGCATTGAGCCTTGTCTCCTCATGGTTCTCAAGCATTCTATCCGAAATACAAATGTTAAGGACCAGTCTAATCCTTTTGCAAGAACAAGTTCCTTCTTATTCTGCTCAGGAAGTCACTTCTTCCAATAATCCTCTCCTTATGTACGAATCCAAAGATGACGAGCTTCTCTCAGACGATGAATTCTTCGATGCCAACTATACTTTTTTCGACGAAAATGACACTATTCATATGGATCATCAACTAGAGGAACAAAATGTGGAAGCTGATAATCATAACATTGGACCAACGAATACAAGGACTTGCTTTTGCTTTTCAGGTTCAGTTATAAAGACCTTCCATCTGAATTAACACATATAATCACCCCAAATTTGAAGCTTCTTGCCTTGCTCGAGTCGAGTCTTCCCAACTGGACTATTTTTTTCCAATCTTCTCCACTATTCTGTGCAAAATACCGTCCCTGGATGAGACCTCTGTATAGAACTCTTTATATATTAATCTCTCTTCTAACTGTCATAATCGGGTTCTATGAACTAGATAAGAATGTGCCTCTATTAAAGGCAACAGTTTCTCAAATTTGTGGACCCTTTTTCAACTGGATTGAATCGTGGGACATGATCTCGAGGATCAAATATCTGGGGACAATGTTGTTCCTTCGGAATCTAGGGAAGGCAGTGAAGGTGTTGCTGTCGATAGCGCAGGCGACTAAACTGCTAGTCTCGCTGATGACCAAAACTCTGGTGTGCCCGGTTAAAAGGATGGTAGACTATTTGATCCCATTGTGGAGTCTTCTTGATTTTACAGCAAAAGAATTACAAAACATTGGATTAATTATAGTGGAGTTCTTTTGCAGCGTGGCTATCTTCTTGTTCGATGTTTTTATCCCACCTTTGAAAGTCCTCCATTCACATCTTTTGAGTTTAGGTGCACAATTTCTATTTTTTAATTTTCTCTAAGTTACTTCCATTACTAGTGAGTAGTTTCAATCTTTCTGGAATCTGATTTTTTCTTTTGTCTGTCATTTGTCTCCAGCTTCATTGTTTTACCCAATCCTAAACTATATGTGGGAATTATTCCTGTTTTTTACAAAATGTTGTCTTCTGTTGGCCAATTATGTGGGGGCTTTGCTCTATGGCATCTATAAAGTGCTTGAAATCTGGTTCGGGTTTACTTCTAGTATCAGGACTCATCTGCTATCCTATTTTGAGCATTTAAATCCAGATTCATTGGACCAGTTATCATTTTGGCATTCTCTTTGGAATGATCTCTTCTCAAAGGTTCGTCCAATTTATGTTCCTGAATGGTGGAACCTTTTTAATGAGATCGGAACCTTTTTAACGAGATCAAGTAGTACCTCTAATGTAGAAAAATTAGTCTTGGTTCATTTTGCGTGCAGGTGTTTCATTCTGTTCGCACCATTACATGCGTTCTTTCTACGTTCATCGCATCCTTGAGCAGGCATAGATTAAGGTGATGATAATCTAGAACCAATTTAGTTTTATATTAATGTAATGCCCCCTTAAGTTAGCTTGTCATTCATGATTTACAATTAACATAACCATAATGTGATTTATTTAGGCATGGATTTTGTTATTTTATAGAGACTTGCCTTTGCAAGTAATATTCAGGACTGGCAAGATAATCTTTTTGAAATTTGTGAGCAACATACACAACTAGCGGGCCTTAAAACCAATTTGTAATGCCTTGTGTTTCTGATTCCACAAAAATCTGATTACAAGTGTTTGATTTGCAGCATCTGCAACCACCTAAGAGCTAAAGTTGGGCAGTTTGGCTTTAACTCTCCAAAGGTCAAAACTTAAAACATTATTTTTCTTGCAGAATTTTCAAAACTAAACGTGTTAATCTTATTGTGCTAATAATGCTCAAAATCAGGATCAGGAGGTCAATTAACTATATGCGCCCAAGATTTGAAAAGTAAATGTGGTTATATTAATAGAGCAAACTGAATTAATTAAGCTGAAAAGAAGAAAATGTTAATTTTGGTGCTAGTTGGTTTGTTAACAATATAAGTGGTATATTTCCTTTGATTTTGCTTTGATTCTGGAGAATGATGTGGGGAAGTTCTTTTGAATGCAGGTTGGTGTCAAAGAATGTGAAGATTGCAGGTGAGTACAATTATGCACCACTAACCTTTTTTAGTTTTTTATTCCCTTTTAATTGTAACTTTAGACATTTGTATCAACTGAAAAACCACGAACATATTGATAATGACGTTTTTTAAGGGTATGTTTGGTAGGAAGGAGAGACGGAGGGAGGGAGAGGGGTGAAGGGAGCGAGATGAAGAGAGAGCTCTAATCCCCTGTTAGAGACCCTCTCCTTTTGTGCCCACCATTTTGCATCCCTCCATTAATGGGGGGATTCATACAATCCAACACTAAAATGCTTAAAAAAATTATTTTATTATTCAAAAAATTAAATATGAAATGTTAAAAAGGATAACATAATAATCAAACATATATTCATCTATTCATTCTTTTAACTCTCTATCTCTCTTACCAAACAACATAAAGTTCTTTCCATCTCTCATATTCTCCATCTTTTTAACTCTCTCTATCCTCTCTTCTCTCATCCCTCCTACCAAATGTTTCCCAAGGGTTAAATGTTTTGCGTGTTTTTCTTTTCTTTCTTTAAGGTTGGGTCCTGCCTCTTCTTGTTAATGTCGTACCTAGTTATTTTATTATATCAGTTGGCACCGATATCTAATTGTTGTTGCTTCCCAGATGTCGTTTCCAAAGTTAATTGTCGTTTTAGAAGTTAATTGTGTCGTTTTATATGCTACTTTTCTCTTAAAGAGACAACATACGCGGTACATCCTTTTGTATAACATTGAAGACCGTCAAAAAGTTTCATGTTTTTTTTTTTTTTTTTTTGAGAAAAAGTTTCATGTTTTTCATTCCACAAAACTAATTTTTATATTTTATTTTGTTACGGTCTAATTGATCTAATTATAGCATATATTATGGTTTGCTTCGTCAGCCAGTATACCAACTAGTAATCATTTTCAAACTATATAATAGTCGCTCATAAGTATTGAAAAAGTTTATAGCAACTGGACTCTAATATTGGCAAATTAAATCAATCAAAGTCTAGCACTTGCCAAGGTATAATAACGTAGGGGTGATAATTCATGCGATCGGGTTGAGGATCAATTATTACATAGATTATTTCGATACTAAACCGACTCATGAAACGAATAGGTTGAGAAATCTCAACACCATGGGTTCACACGAACACGACCAATGCTTAACCCGTTTTTTGTGCAATTAAAATGTTAATGATCTATAACCTGTCAATGTCGCACAGCACTATCTTGTGATTTTTTTGCTTTGAATTTATACTAATATAATAAAAAATATATAAAAATTCCTTAAAATCACATGAGTTCCATATTACGACAACAAAAAATTAAGTCCTAAAATTTTTAAAAACATCCAATAAAATAAAAGTCTAACAAGATAAAAAGTCTCAAGTGATTAAAATATTAATTGTTTAAATATTTTTAAAAAAGGGTTGATCCGTCTAACCTGCTTTTTTAGATGGGTTTATTTCAGGCTGATCCATAAATGACCTGTGGTCAATTTTTTTACCCTCTCTAATAAAAAAACGTGTTGGCTTCTGTCGTGTCGTTTCGTTGTCTCATAACGATATTGTCGCCCTATGATAACGTGGATGTGGCACAAAATTGAGGCAATATGTGGAATTGTTATCACATTCAGATTGCATATATACACCCATGTGCCAATCAACAAAAACAATCAAAGTATTTCTATCGAAAAGTGAAAAAAAAAAACAATCAAGTAAATGAACTAAATAACATAAATTCATTATATGGTCAAATACATTAAAAAGAAATTTCCGGCAGCAAAAAAATTGAAACAAAATATATATATTTCAAGTTCTCTTCCTTTTCAAAACCATTGACTAACCACTCAACTTATAACTCTTTCCACTAAATGGCTGAAAACTCTCTTTTTCCTCTTGTATGTTGCTCTCTTTTTTATCCTCTTTAACCTTCTTAGACTCTTCTAAATTCTTCACCGCCTCAGATGAGCCAAACACAAGCTTCCCAGCTATTCTGCTACCGCATGTTCCCTTGCTCTGAATCCTCTGATCACAACAATCAAAGTCTTTAACGGCACTGTTTTGCACCACACTAGTTGTACCCACATCTTTTATAGACTCGTCATTACTTGATGATCTTCCATCCAACCTTCTCCCCACTCCCACAAACGGCCTAAACTTCACTTCTTCTTTTTCTTCTTTGCCTCCTTCCTTCATCCTCTCGTTCACCGGCACCGGCACCGGCACCGCCACCGCCACCGCAGGCTTCTCGGGCTCTTTAGAATCCAAAGCAGGGGCAAAATCCACCTCACAATCAGTCTCAATAATACTCACAGCCTTTTCATCCGGCTTGGTCTCCAAGACATCAATACTAAACTTCCTATCATTATATTCAATCACAATAGTATCACCAGCCGTCAAACAAGAGAAACCCCTAAGAGTTCTCTCCAACACAGCCTTGGGATCAGACACCTCCAACAAGGCCGTCTCGTGGGGTCTAAATTTCACAAAAGTTGCCTTCTTGAGAAACGCGTTTTTCACGATGATCAAGTCTCCTTCTTCAAGGCCCAAGTTCCTCATGAGCCAGCCGGGCAAGAAAACCTCGCCCTCGTCGGCGCTGAACTCCATGACTCCGCAGTGAGAGATTTTGCGTGTATTGGGGTTTATGAGTTCGAATAACATTGGATATTCGATATTCATGTATGATAGAAGGTCCAGGGCCGACAGTGGCATTAAGATCTTGTCCCCGTTTTCGAGGTGATGTTGTCCAGAGAGTGAGATCGGATAACATCGGTAGTAGTGCATGAAACTACTTTCCGCCATTCTTGCCGATACGAGGGCTTCAAATTTGCTTAGTGTTGCTTAAACAATTCGCTCGTTAGTTACTGGTGAAGGGTATCGATGCATGTGGTACGTATTTATAGTGTAGTAGTTGTAAATCTAGTGTTATTAGGAGTTCGATCCCTTTTCTTCATCTGATTCTCCTATTTTGTTTCGGAGTTGTTTTCCTGACCAATCTCTCTCCCTTTTTTTGAAGGGATCTCGATTTTATTTAACTTATTCTCTTCGGCTTTGTTTTTAATTTTTTTATTATTTTCCCGGAGATTGCTTTTCATGATGGAAAATTTAATTATACCCGTGTAGTATATTGGACAATCGAGGACGTATCTACTTCTCTTATTGTCGTTTAGGAAGTAGTTCAAAACAAAAAATTTAATCATTCGTTTGAACTTTAAAATTTTATTTTAGGATCTATATTGACGATTTTGACCGTATAAACGTGTGTATATAATATGGTGACCGAGCCAGAATAGTTTATGAGAAAATTATATGTTATACTACATTTTTTAAAAGTTTGTCTATCTATGTAACTAATATTCAAATTATATGTTTAATTTGTATAACATTAAAATATTTATAGTCTTTATAAAAAGTAAATTTTAAAAAATACGTTGATGAAAATTCCTTATATTTTCTCAGTGAGCACTCATGGGGAGTTAAGGTCCAGGGGCTCAAGCCCCCTCCTGGGCCAAGGGACCCATTATATATTTTTTTGAAATTTTTGATTTTGTCCGTCACTTTTTCTTTTTTAGCCCCCCTAAACTTTTATAACTTCAAATAGCCACCTCAATTAAAGTAGCTCCATCATATATTATCCATTTAAAAAAAAAAAATTTCTATGCACTTTTCTTATTTTCCTCCATTAATTCTTTATAATTCTATTATCTATGGGGTACGATTGTAATTTTCTTTCAAAATAGGAATGTAAATAAAATTTTAGACTACAAAATAAGAATAAAAATCCAAATTTAAGAAATGAATGGAAACACGTGCCCTTACTCATTCCAGAGCTAGTGTGCATATATATAGTGGATTCTTATATTCCACTCCTTATCGATAGGTAAAAATAAGTGCCCATTATAGTTTTACCATATATATATTATTACATTTTATGGATTAGACTATCAATGGGCAGTTTGTTTAGTAGATTCAAATTATTTTGTATTATATTTTCTCTTACAACAAATTTATTAAATTTATGCTTGTGAACCAAATAAGTCATATTTCTCT
>CAMOHE010048153.1:1112-26364 GCA_946598075.1 Artocarpus hirsutus
TGGTTGTGGAAGGTTTCCCATGCAATTTCCAGCAACGATCTTTAGTATGCCTTGGTTTCTTACAAAAAGTGCACCAAAGTTCATCTCGGTTTACTCCCTTTGATAACTCAGGCTTGCTGTTTTCAGCAGTTGGTGGTCTATCCAGAGTTAGGCTCCGAATTTTTGTGCTGAGAAAGGCTGAACTATCGGCTGGTTAGGGTTCTAACATAATTCCTATGCGACTTTCCTCAGCCCGGACCAAGGACACTGTCTCATTAAGAGATGGAACCTCAGGTTTGCCCAAAATTTGAATACGTACTTGATCAAATTTAGGATTTAAGCCAGCCAAAAAATCGTACACTCGATCTCGTTCGATGAAATTCTTCATGGCAGCAGCACACTCACTGCACTTCAGATTAATTCTCCGATAATAATCCAATTCTTGTCACTGGTTCTGTAGAAAGTTAGCATACTCCGTCACTGTTTTAGTCCCCTGTTTTGCAGCTGTTGTCTTGGTCTTGATTTCATAAATCAGGGCAACATCATGGACCTTGGAATAGGTCTAATTTAAGGCATCCCAGATTGCCTTTGCTGTAGGAAGAAACATGCAGGTGTCACTGATCTCCGGGGTCATGGAATTCCATAACCAAGACATGATCATGGAATCCTCCTCATCCCACATTTCGAAACCAGTCTCTCCCTCTTTCGGTCCAGTGCCCAACAAGTGTCCCAATTTTCCCTTGCCCTTCAAAAATGTCCGAACCAACTAAGACCACTTTAAATAGTTTCTGCCATTAAGCCGATATGCAGGTTGGATGTTCTGGAGTTCGTTGGTGTTCCATGGTTGGTTATCATCTTCGACGGGCTGAGATGGGGTTTCACGAGGAGTGATATGTGTAGAGGTAGGCGTGGAGATAGTCGTCTTCGTCATGTTAAAAAAATGGCGATGAAGGCTAGAAAAAAGAAGGTTGCAATGGCAATTAAGGCCTAAACCCAAAGAAAGGAAACTTCTGTACCAGAGAAGAAGAAAAAAGAGGACTAGCAATGAAGGCCAAGAAATCAATTTCCCAAAAACCCTAAACCATATGGCTCAGATACCATGTTGAAAAGAGCAGAATTTTTTATTATTCTGAATGAATTTTTTGTACAAGGTTGTATTAGCCATTATATACACGATATCAACCCTAAAAGAGGGGAAACAAATCCTAACAAATAGGGAAAAAATTTACAATTGAATCCCTAAACTTTAGGATATGAGAGTTATCCGAACTTAGCACTAATCAGCCCATAAATCATGGCAAATTCCTGATTTTTCTACAGGAACATCTTGTCAATGAAACAGAAATTTGGTGGAACAAAAGAAACTATCATGTTAAGTCCAGAAATCAACTCAAAACATTGCCAATTTTGCATGAATATGACATCTCAGAGGTATATAGAACTGTTAACCAGAAAGGGAAGTTATATAAAATTATTGCTAAATAAAGCTTTTCACTCTTTTCCGTGTAGCACATTCTTACAGGCAGCAGAAGACAAATGAAATGCCAGTCAATTCATTCCTCCCACTGAAACATTGTGTAATAGCAGACCACACTAAGAGCACTGCTATAAGAATGGTTTGCAAACAGAAAAATAAGAATCGCAAGGAAATGTTAAAAGGATAGGCCACTTAAGTTAAGTTATATAAAAGTGATTAGTCACACATTAAAGCTACAACGATTATAAAAGCTACAAGCACCAGTTTTCTAACCTTTACATCATGTAATAGCAATAGTGACTCAGAGATGTCCAAAACAAAGGAAAACATAGATTCATAAACTGTAAAACTATGAAAGTGCACCGGCTTATTGTGCCATAGAAAATTGGAACTATTTATAAGCATAAGAAAAGAAAGGAATCTGAAATCTAACCATAACAACTGTACTCCAGCACTTTTGAGAGTGCATCAATTCTGTCAAACCACAAGCCAATTTACCATCTATTTGTGATTCCACTTTTAATGACAAAGCAAGTCTCTTACCTTGAAAATCCTACAATGGCCAAATCCGTTCAAGGTAAAAGTAAATAAATACAAACAGTAATTAGAATTTAGAAGAAAATCAGAAATTGGAGGGCAGGGGAAGAAAGGAAAGGTCAAGTTTTTAAGAATATTTTTCAAGGATTTACTTTATTTGCAAGGGAATGCAAAGCAAATTGACAAACTCTCCCAATGGAAAAGGTGTATTCCCATTAGTGTCTTCTCAATTCCATGAAAAATTTAAACTAGCACATCTAATTGCTTGAGAAAGATGGTAATTATCCAAGTAACAAACCTTTCCCATGGTGGAAGCTTAAACAAATCAGAGGGAAGAATATATAAATTAATTATGAACAAGCAAAGAAACGTCCATAGAAGCTACCTTATTGTCTTCTTCGGCAAGTAAACCAAGTATGAAGCTCAAAGGCTCCATGGAGAAATGTTGTGCACACGCCATCTGAAGAATAAGTTCCAAAATATAATATCAGCCAGATGTTGTGAGAAGATAAATACGTTGTATGAGAAACCACATGGCACAGACAACAATAACATGATACTTCACAAACCTTCAAAGCTCTGCTGAAAGATGTTAATGTTCCATCCTGACTTAAGTAGTTTCTCAGAAAAACTGCAACCTTGTGACCAATACAGAACCCAGAATCCCAGCTCACGAGAGAAGCATCAACAGCAGCATCCATCCTCTCAACTGGTGATCCCAATATGAATTTACTAGGGCATAGTTGCTGCAGCACAAGTGAAGGAAGTACGTTTCTTGGAGCATCTAATGTAGTGACTCCCATTATTAAAATCATTGGGATCTTAACAACCCATTCACTGAAAGAAATAAACAACGGAATTAAAACTATGAACAAAATAAGGGAAGCTATAAAAGTACAACATGAAAAATCCTCAAGTATAGAATTTTCAGGGGAAAAAAAAAAAAAGAAATCAGGTGGAAACTGCATACCCTAGACTTTTGCTCACAAATACGAAGCATCTCATGCTATCTACTGAATGTACTTCTAGCATCAATTGGCATGAAAACCAACTATTATTCAACATGAAGAAATTTCATATTTTCAACAACAATTCTCAATATTCAAATGAAATATTTTGGAAGAATAGATATGCAAGAGATTAAAGGGTGGAAAAAAAGAAAAGAAACAAACAAACAGACAGACAAAACGCCTGTGCAATGCCACAAAAGTAATTGGCCAAATTTCATTTCTCTAGGAAGAGAACTATAGTTATAGCGATCATTTAAGGCTAGCAACCATCAATAACCATGGCTAAACCCACATCAAGGAAATACTTTAGTCAAATTGACATAGTCAAGTAACAAATCTAAATGTCAAGAAATGTACTATCCACAGTACACAGATGTTATGAGAGAGAAAGAGACCTACAAACGAATGTATTAGTATTTATTCTAATTGTAAAATAAATAGAAAATAAATAAAATTTGAACAGAGTTAACATCTATCAGAGCAAGTTGCACCACAGTACCTCAACATACAGATGAAATCTGACAAGACAAATCGAGAACATCGTTCCATATCATCTATAATTATGACCACTGAAGAATTGTGGTTTCCATGTTCTCTATACCAGGATGCTAGGATGGACACATCAGCTGCCTGCATGAAAAACAATGTTAGAAGCAAAAGAAAAACTAGAGATGCTTCAATTACATTCCACTCCATCAAAATAGATCAAGGGACAGAAAAAACTCTCCATCTGGATCGAACAAAGCTTACATCCAAAGAAACCATTGAAAATTGTCTCAACAAACTTCTCAGGCAACCACCAACGCCATTCTTGGTTGAAAAGTCTACCAATGAGAGCTTAGCCACATGACATCCATGAGACTTCAAGCAGAGGCCAAGCTCTTCAAACGTCAGTAAATCATCAACAAAATCCATGTTCTCTGGGTGAAAGAAAAGAAAAGATAGATCAAGACTATCTACCTTTAAGGATCAAGAGAAACACACAGACTATGGTTTGATTACAGGATTGTAGGAAAAAGAAATAGAAGTGAACATTGAGACTTACCAATGAGAACAAATCCAGTGAACAGTTGCTTGGAAGTACTATCGGTTACAATGGGAAAAGACCGAGTTGCTTGAGCAAAAGTAGGCACTCCAGACATTGTAATGGCAAGGAAGGATTGGAAAACCCAGGAATGTATTTCATTAAATACATTGCTGTTGACATCCCTCAGAACATCCTAGGCAGAGGGTTGAACAAAAGAAGGGTGGAAATGAGCTTCTCAGCTGCTGTACCAGAACTCTATCATCTAAGTGACAAAATGCATACAAACTAAGAGAGTTCTCTGGCTTTAGTCCTCTGAACCTCAATTTGCAATCTTTGTCACATTCACAATCTCTAAACTTGCAAAATTGTCTCAGCAGTCATTTGCCTTTCTCTAATTATGATTATAAAACAACAATGATACCATTTATGATATTAAAGGGGTCTAGAGTGAGACAATGGCCATTTTTAAGGGGCATATATGGATGGATTCCGAACGCCATATCAAACAAAAGATGGAAAAGGAAGCAAATAATAGAAGAAACCTTGATGGAGGAATGGATTTTGGACCAAACGGACTGAAAAGCTTTATGGACGTCATATTGGGGTTTTGCGACGGTGGGTTTTAACGGAGAGATATCAATCCTCCTGGCAGCACATTTCCTTTGCGGATTTTGCGACGAAGCTTTGTGAAGAACGTGGAAAGGCTGTCGTTTCAAAGTCAGTAGGTCAGCATCATTCCTATCGTTTCCAGATGAAATCCATGATTTCCATTGAAACAAAAAAAAAATCAAAGGGCAGAACCTGGATATTGCCGTTTCCAAAGGACTCGGGAGCTGTTGATGGAGGTTGTGAAGCTGAATCGGGAGCTGTCAGTGCCGACGATCGCGTGTGGCAATCGGGGTTAGGGTTCAAATTAGCTTTCTTCTTTATTTTTCTTACTCTCTTTTATTTGGCGGGAAACATTACCACAGAGCCGCTTTTCATACGGTTACTTTGCGCTACTTTTCTTTACGTTCCTTCTCAGATGCTTGACACGTGGAGTGGTGACATGTACGGCAAGCCTTTGTCAGCACACGACCTTGACCGATAGTCAACAGTAGTGGTTGGTAAACGGATAGACATTGTCTTCAAGAATGAATCCTGCAGCCTGACGTAGAAAAGCCATTTTCAAGAACAGTAATAGAGCCACGATTTTAGTGAAGGAGGCCCAAATTTTTTATCAAAATTATTTTAACATATATAAAAAAATACATATATTGAACATGTTATTTTTTAGTTTTTTATTGTTCTATTATAGGTTATAATTATATTACATAATAATATTAAAATAAACAATACAGGTATTTATATTAAAAACGCATATTAAAATAATATATAGAGAGTTTATAGACATAATATGGATATGTTTTGTGAGTATAAAATACTTTAAATAATCAATTATCTTAACCATGCATGCATGGAGAGAAAATATCATACCTTAAACGTGATACGTTTTAAGAGTACTAGTTACTCCATAACATCAATCATCGTGACCACAGAATCAATAAATCTAAAGATTTTAACAATAGCATGCCTCAAAATACAAGATGTGGAGGAGAGCAATTATTTAGGACACCAGAAACACGGACGAACACACTGTGGATAAAACCAAAAGATTGCAGGTGGAGGTTCAAATCTAATAACCACTTCCTACTTTCTTTCTTCTAATCAGCTTAGACATTGTAATGTCGGACTCCAGAAAAATAACGTGTTTTGTCAAGCAACTCTTCACCTGTTAAAGCAATAATAAAGATTTCTCTTCCTGATCTACAATAAAGTTTTATTCCACAATGTAATCTAAAAACTTTAAAAAACTGTTATAAAAACTATTTATATTCAAAAGACCTACAGGTTTAGAGTAAATACCCAACAAACTTTTACTAGCAACTACAAATAACTCTCTAACGGTGCCAAATCCATCAGGTGATATTATGAAAGTGTCAAAGTTATGAACCATGTTTTCAAGACGCTTTGGGATGTCAAAAACTCTCTCTTCCTTACCTGTAGTTTTTCCACAGAGTTTCCCCTTAGTTAGAAGATAAGGGATTATATATACGACATGGCTATCCATAGAATGTGTTGTTGTTGCTACATTCCCCATTAACCCTAAGCTATCTCCCCCATAAACCAAGCTAGTCTTTCTACTTATTAAGACTTGTCCTGTGTGTTCTAGGGCTTCTAAGTAGACTCTATCTTTACCAAGACTGGAACTACAAAAGACACAAATGGTTTCCATTTTTCTAGATGAATGGGAGGAATAAATGTTAGGTTTATAAAACAGACTGATTATTTTTTTTACTATTTGTTTTTTTTTTTTTTTTTTTGTAAGTCTGTTCTACCTAAACTTTGAGTCCCAAATATGATCTTAAAGAAGATGAAAATACAAAAGGACTAAGAAATAAAGACAGGTAAGCGATGGCAGGTTAATTAACAATCTAAACAATATATGTACAGGTAAGAAAAGAAGATAAGATATGATATTATATAGATAAAGAGTCAGAAAATAAGATATGGACATGTTAGCAAAAGTTGGACCAAATTAGATCAGATTTTAAAAAATAAATACGTAATCAGACCCACTTTTTGACAAACAAGAATCTAACTGTACAACTTTTGACAATTTACAAATGAACAAACAAAATCCGTCACATTTAACTGTGTATTTTTTTGACAAAATAAACATGAATCTAGAAAAATCAATAAAAGACATATGACATATTGTAAACCTTTTGACAAAAACAATACGAATATAGAAGAATCATTCAAGATCTAAAAATTTCAAACTAACAACAAGAACAAACACATGATGCATCCGACAAAGTAACATTTTTTAAATATAATACACACAGATATTTAACAATTATTGTAACGATAAAATCAAAACTAACATTTATTCTTTAACACTTACTATGACAATCTAAAAGCAAACAAACACTCAAAACACAGACTACATTTTTTTTTTTTTTTTTACAGAAACACTCAAACGGCCTCTATAGATTAAGAATTTACTCCCTATCTAATTTTCTTGCAAACTAACAAACAAGTCTTTAAATGTCAGATTCTTTAGATGTTATCTTTCTACATGGAATTTGAGCTAGAGATTAAAAATTGTACCTTGGATATATCAACTCGGATGATTCTAAAGAAAAGCATAAAGGTCATCCAAGTTCTTTTTAGAAAGGCCATCTTTACATAAATAAATTTTGTTCTCCCTATTTACTAACACAAATTCAAGCAAATAACACACAAATTCAAGCGAATAACACTTACTCTCATAAGTCTGTCACCCACATTTGTTACATCTAAACTCGATGGCATGGGCTCTTCATCTCATCGCACTACAACTAGTACCCATACCTAGAAGACTGGCCCTCTGATTAAAGTCACTCACATGAATTCATCCTTTGATCAGCATTCTCACATCCCCAAGGATCAAAACGCGTGAGAATCCAAAGTTGAGTAACTCTAGACTTGTATTTTTGCCTAAAAACTTTCTGAGAAAGTAATGAAAAGTATTTTCTTATGTGATGGCACCTTGGATGCATGGAAAACAAAGAAAAAGAAACAAGAAGGAAAGATTTGAGTTTATGTGAAGAAACAATATAGAAGATCTGGAAAATTAAGAAGAAGCTTCAAATTTTAGAGAAAGAATGAGAGAATTTTAGAGAGAAGGGAGAATTTTAGAGAGAGAATGAACTCAACAAATCTGAGCATTGATGTACAATTGTAAGATTTATAGACAATGTAGGACACTGTGCTGAACATTGGACTGGGCTGAAATGGACAAACTCAACTATTCTTAATCACAAATTTTTTTAATAATATTTAAATATGGATAATATTTAAAGAAAAGATATATCAAAGGAAAAAAAAAAAAAAAGCTAAGGGGGCCATGCCCTCCTTACCCTCCCTCCGTCCCTGTCCTCAAGCATCCTAAAAAAGAAAGTCTTATGTTCTAATTCTAATTCCAATCCTTTATCCTGTTTATTGACTCAAAATTGATAATTTCAAGCACGACACTTAACTTTCTTCAAATTATGTCACTATCGCGTATATTTATAGGCCTATAAATTATGATGATATGTGTTGAGAAATCAAAACGAGTGTTTGAAAATCACGGTTTAAACCAATCTTATTACAATATTTTTCTCACAAAATTTAAATTGCTCTAAATTTTTTACTTTAAAATAGGGCTGTACAAAAATATCCGCAACCCATCTATCCGCTTATACCATCCACTTCAAAACCAATCCTTTGGTAGGCGGGACAATTTCAATCCGCCATTTCTGATGGGTAGTTGCGGATTGGAGTTTGAGAGCACGGTTTAAAACTGCCCCGCCCACCTGCATATTATGTTATATATATGTAATATAAAACTTTAAATTTTATATGTAGCTTTATGTCATTCACAATAGTCGCAAGCTGCATTGTTGTTTTTATCTTTTCCTAATTATTATTCCAACCTTTTTTTTTTTTTTTTGTGTAGGCTTTCTTCAATTAGATATTTATCTTTATGAACTTGAAGTTTGGATTTTTTTTTTATCATTTTGAATTTTAAAATTTAGACATTGGATTTTACAATATGAATGTTTCTTTTATTTATTAAGCTTTATATGTTTAGATGTTATTATATTTAGGATTGTATTATTGAATTACAATATATCTTGGACTCTAATTTTGTATTCACTTACTTAGTTCAAAATTTAAATTGTGCTTGTAAATGCTAATTTATCAATAATCATATTTAGATTTTTTTCAATTGTTTGTATCAAATATGTTGAAACTTGAGTAAAAGTCTACAAAAAAAATAGGTACGAATACCAAACTGCCCAATATATCGCTCAAATCACTTGCCAAAAAATCCGCCAAAACCGCTTAAATTTTAGGCAATTGTGGTTGGGATTTTCTCAAACCGCCATGAAACAAAACCGCCTAAACCACCTAATAACTGCCCTACCGCCTGACGTGCATTTCTACTTTAAACCAATGATTTTTAAAATGCCTTAGAAAATATTATAAATTTTGGGTTTTTTTTCCTTTTCCATCTCCTAAAACAACTCCATTGAACTTTATAAGGAAGAATATTTTTTTTTGGAAATAAATGTCATTTCTCTTAAACAAATGCATTTCCTTTTTTGGGAATTTGCAATAAATAGACCAAATAACAATACCATTAAAAATAAATAATAGATTTTCAAATATTAAAATTTAATTAGCCATAGTGTGTTTTAAATATTTTATTTTTTAGTTTTATCATTTCATTTTCAAACTATGATTTTAGATAGAAGAAAAAAAAAACCCCCAAAAATCTTCAAAAATCTTCACCTTCTCTCTCCTTCTCTCGCTCTTTTCTTATCCAATGACAGCTTTATTCACTGAGTCCTCTTTGCCACCAAAGATCTCTTCGATGCCAAGCCCTCGTCCTCAGCCACCAAAGCTGCCTCTAGTGTCAAGCCCTCACGAGCAATCTAGGTGACAGCAGCTTAGAATCGCATTGCCGTGAATTTAGGCCCTCAACTGCTCTGTCTCCTCACTTGCATGAATAATCTCTTTATTCTTCCCCTTCACTTATCATCACGATAGAGTATTGCTACGGAAACTTCAGGCATGTCTATGGTTGCCGGTGGAGAGATGGATAGGAGGTATCAAGAAAAAGAGTGTAGGAAGCACCTAGGGTTTTCAATTTTAGTATTTTAATCACTATATTATTTGGTTAATATAGATTTAAAATTAAATGGCTATTTACTAACCTTTCGTAAATTTTGGTCTATTAATATTTATTCCACTATTAGTTTGACCTATTTCCCTTATTGTCTCTTTTTTAAAATTTTATAGCAAAAATAAATAAATAAAATGTCTATGTTGATTATAATAAATTGATGAAAAAGAAAATGTTTTTGACTGAAAAAAAATCAAATAATATTTGATCTTTAATTTCTTTAGTTGTTGTTTGTTTAGACAAAAAGTAAAAGAATTTAATGAAAAATAGTCTGAGTCTGATTCATTTGTTTAGTTAGGTTAAGTATATAGAAATAGCTAATTGGAAATGATTTTCCAAGTTCATGATATGTTTAAGTTTAGTATAATGTTTAAAATAAGGGGTATTATCATAAATATCATTTTTTAAGACTCAGTTTTCATTTATGCCACAAAATAAAAAAACTTCTTATGTCTTAAACCTAATGGGATGTCCCCTTTGGACATGTTTTGTGTCCCACCAAGATGTGTTTATATCATACGAGGATATTTTGTGTCTTATTAGAATATTTTTCGTGTCCCACTAAAACACATTTCATGTCCCACCAATATATTTTGTGTCCCACCGGGACATATTTTGTGTCCCACCGGGACATGTTTTGTGTTCCACTAAAACATTTTGGGTTCCATAGTGATTTTTTTTCTCTTTTATTTTTCTCTCTTTCCTCCCACTTTTTCTATCTTTTCTTGCTGCGATTGGCTTGTATTCAATTTACCAACAACGTTGCCAGACATCATTGGTAGTGACGATGACACTGGTGGCCTAACAAAAAAAGAAAAAGCAAAGAAAAAAAGAAAAAAAATGTCTTTTTTTCCTTTTTTTCTTAGCTTTAACTGAAAACATTTCAAGAGGTGTTCTTTTAGCAATGTTATGCTTGACCGTCTTCCAACACACAAATTTACAAGCAACACATCAAAAACTGAGATTTCTAATTCTAGACAATTTTTTTATCCAAATAATTACATGTCCAAACAAGAATTTTGTTATGGAAACTCATTTCTTGTTGAGATTAATATCATTGAAGGTATTCGAATCATTTTAATAGCAAAAAATAGTTAGAGTCGTCAACTTCTTTGCAACTCCATTGCCTTATGAAATCAAAAATGAAAAACAAAATTAAGAACTCTAAAAATTTCGCAATATAACTGATTGAAAAGGCCTAAATTCTTGAGTCAAAACCACATAAACAAAACTTTTTCTGCACCTTATTTACCATATACTCGGCTATTTCTTCCTCTATATCCCCCTTTACTTCCTCTTCTTCTTCTTGCATACACGATCGCTGTTGTCACCAAATGATTCGTCAAATCCCCCTATGAGATGAGCACTGGTGCTAGCTCTAAAGCTGGTGGCTACTCTTATTCTTGTTGCATCCGTCTCTGTCTCTGTCGTAATGCTTGCTCCTAACCAGAGAAGAATCATGGTTGTTTGATGCACCAAAGTTTGAGTGAATGTTGGAATTGAAGTAGTTAGATTTTTTGCTTCATCGTCAGAACTTGGCTGAGGAAGACAGTCTTGGGCTATGGGAGGGAGAAACAGATGAGAGGGACAGAGGGATAAGAGAAGGGGGACAAAAAAGAGAGAGAGAAAAAGTGACAAGGAGAAAGAGTGAGAGGAGAGAGAGAAAAAAGGGGAAATGTGAGAGAGGGAGCTGTCTTTTTTTTTTCTTTTCTTTTTAATGACAACTCGATGAAATAGAGTTATATTATCACATATTTTGCACTGAAAATGGCTACACCTTAAAGGTTTTATTTTAGTTTATTTAGTTTTTAGTTTGTTAAGGTTTAGTTTTATTTTGTGATTTTAATTTATTATTATTATTTTTTAGGATTTTAAGTTTTTTCTTGTTAAGTAATTTTAGTTAGTAATTTACTTTAATTTATTTTTGTAGGTACAAGGTGGGAAAAAGAGATCAAAAAGGAGCTAAAGTGGGCATAGCATTAGGGAAGTCAAGGCCACGGCGATAGAAAGTTGGCGCAACGACACTACACATGGGAGAAAAATAATACAAAACCCACAAGCTACAACATCACAATGCCAAAAAGTCGATGCTATGACATTGTGCTATAAAACACACTCTATACATTAGCTAAGGAGCAAAGCACCATGACATTGGAAAACTGAGGCCTCGAATGAAGCTACCTTCGAGTTGAGCACCATGATGCTAGATTCTTGAGGTCGCAATGCTAGTTTGAGTTTCCCAAATATGAAGAAGCTACGATTTTTTCTAAATTTCCAAATTCTGAAAATCTATTAAAGCTTATTTTAATTGTTTTTAGATAGCTTTTGGCACACTTTATAGGAGGAGATTGAAGGCAACTCAAAAGCAACTATGTTCAAGATTTCTCGTTCTTCTTCTTCATTTTATTCTTTTCAAGCTAGTTCTGTAATTTAATATGGATAATACATTTGTGATGATTATATTTTCTTGTATGAACTAATTTTTCTTAGTAGGGCTACAAGTGTAGCCAAAACAATGAATGTTTGATATCAAATTTTATTTTCTTTTAAATAATTAATCTCTCTAAAAGCTTATTATTCATGATTGTTATTAATTTTACTGTTCTTAATGCATTGGAATATCCAATCATATTTGAATTATTTGGAAGTCCTAGATTGAAATTCAAGAAGGAGATATTTAGGAATAGCTTTTAGAAAAATTAACGTAAGGTGCATGCAACATCGAGTGATAGTAATATGACTTGCGTGAATGATTGAGAGAACCATAAATCGCAATGTCATTAGGCTGATGCAATTCACATTAGGCAATAATGGGTTTACGTATGAGAGATATTTTTATATCATCCCAGGAAATAATATTAAATAAATCGGCATTTCTCGTTCTAATACATGAATAATAGACGATGTTAATTAATAAATAGATTCAAATTGGATATGTTTTGGTGAATTTGTACGCTCTAGTGTTCTTATATTATTGAATATCTCTTAAATTAGATTTCAATTTATTTTTTCTTGTTTTTATTAGTTTATTTCATTTTATTGTTTTCTCCTAAAATGTAATGTCTCAATAAAATTAGGAATATTCTAATTTCAATAATTTTAATTTAATCTTAGTGACAGTGATACTTTCCTCTAAACTATATTGTTTGATATGATTCAGGCACTTACCAAAGTTCACATCATTTAAGGAGATAAAAAATTATAGCATATCAAAATTTGTGGCATAAAAAATTAAATTTGTTAAAAAGGTGGCATATAGTATAATTTGATCTTTAAATAATTGATTTCAAAAGTTATAGAACTTTTCGATCACGTTGGTATTTCTTTAAGACAAAATTTTTAAAATACTTTTATGAAGTTCGAGTGAAAACTTATATTAAATGTTGAATTTAAATTTGAATAGTTATTTATTAAGAACCAATTTTGAAATTTCCACTAAAAAAAAGAATTAATATTAAATTATAAATTTACATTTATATAATGATTATTTGGAGAACTAAAGAACTAAATATAAACTTGGGAGATAAATATAAATCTAAAATTAAAATTAAATACTAAAGTTATAAATAACTTAATAAATAACCAAACAAATTTAAATTCAACATTGTAGTTTAATTCTTTCTCATTCTTCATAAGTTGAAAAAATTCGACGCGCATAGGCGAAAATAAAACAAAAAAAATATGAAATAACAATCTAAATCTCAAGAAAATCTTCAATCTCAATTGTGATTACGAAAAGTGCTATATAAACTTGACATAAAACTTTAAAAGCATCCTTTCAATTGTTAAAATATATACCCTTAAAGCATATGATGTTTTGTAACAATACATATTTATAAAAAAAAAAAGTTAATTTTTCATTATATCTGTATGTCTGTATTTTAAATACTTTATGAATATCATTAAAATCCCATAATAATTTATGTGACCTTAAATATTGTATTTAAGTGTTATATACAAGAGGATAACATTTTAGGATGATAATTAAAATAGTCGATAACATATAATAATTATTCAATTAAATATAGAATTTTTAATTGAGTGTTATTAGTGCATGTCATTTTTATTAAGAATGGGACTGTTTTATTTGAATTATTAATATAGTGAGTCATTAAATGGGTACATTGTGCCTAATGTGATTTTGTTTTAATCACATACTGATGGTTATATATAAGATGTTCTTAATCCTGAGTAATTAGCATACTTCTATTTATGTAATTTTATCTTTGATTTACTCGGTACGAATTCGAGAATTTAATCATATCTCTTGTATTTTGGAAGCATATTGAAGTAGCCAAAGGATGAAATCCATTCCTTCTTTAATGAAAAGTAGATAAATAATTCTCTTAAATGTTGATTAATAATATAAGTATGATTATGTTCATCAATTTATTATTCATTAAAGAATAAATAGCACCCAAGGATAAAATTATAATTAGAAAGGTTAATGGATTTACCTAACTCTAATTATGAATTATTATAGAGGATCAATTTTTATACAGTAACTATATCAATGGACGATTCAGTTCTTTCAATAAATTATATTAATAGTTTCAAGAGTGCAAGTCCATGTTTTTAATGGAATAATTTTGGGATTAATAAAATTGATTATTTGACTGTTATTAATTAATTCTTAATTTTATTGGATTTTGAAAATAAGTCCATAGTTCCTCGTGCCATCTCTATAAATTATTTGAGCTTATGAGTAATGAATTACTAATTTAGTTTTAAATTAAGATAAATAGCTCAGTTAATCCCTTAAACTTTTTAAAAATGTGCATTTTCATCCCAACCTTTTTTATTTAATTGGGTCTAACCTTTAAAAAAGGTACAATTTGGACCTTGACCGTTCAATTTGTCTGTTAAAAATGTTTTGATCACTTTAGTGAGAATATTCTTGTAAAATATCCAATATGTTTTTAAAAAATTAAAATTAAACATTAAAAACATTAAAAAAGATTAAATATATATTAAAATCAGCTTTTTAACTAAAAAATCGAATTCTTTTAAACAAAAATCATATCAAACTTAAAAAAAAAAATAGATTTACCCTCAAATCAGCAAAAAAGTCCTCCTACAAAATATCAGTAATAAAATAAAATAAAATAGAAAAAAAAAACACTGATCTACTCCCAAATTTCTCTATTTTTCCTTGTTAACCCTATTTTCTTCCTCTCTCTTAGTGTCATCACCAACCACCCACCACCCATAACACAGCCTTACCTTCCTACCCCAGACCCTTCACAATGGATCTCAACCTACCTGTTCCAGTTGAACAGCCTAACCTAGACCTACGCGTAGCCTAATCCCTCTATTTCCTTTGACCTATGCTTGCTCAATGAGAACACCACTGTCGCCGATAGAGAGGAGAGCCTCCCACAAAGTCAACTTTATGTCACCACAAACCTAGTCTTTCCTGGGCTCGATTAGCTCATGAAAAGGGTGGGCTCAATGGCGAGACTGATTTTTCGTATGTCTTCGTCTTCACTTGGGCTTAACAATGATCGGCTTGTTACATATGGTCTGGGCTTTGGCTAGCTAGAGAAGGTTTCCAGCTTAGTTAAGAAGGGAGATTTAGGGGCGAGGGACGAAGATAAGAAGGAAAGAGAGATTAATGAGGGGCTTGTGATTGGGTTGGGGAGTGACGGAGGGGGAGGAGGAAGGGGTTAACAAAGAGGAAAAGGGGGGTTGTTGGAGTTTAGAAAGAATGGGTTTTTTTTATTAATAACATTCTTAGGGAATTTATAGCAAATGATTTTTTTTTTGTTTATTTATTCAGCAAGTAGTTCTTTTAATGATGTGGGCAAAAATATTTTGAAGGATAATTTTGTAATTTTGATTAAAAATGACATGTAATATTTTTTCTGTCCAAAATCTAATGGTTGGAGATGAAATTATACTATTTTTAAAAGATTAGATAATAAAAAAAGGTTAAGGATCAAATCACACCTTTTTAAATAAGTTTGGGACTAACTAAGCTATTTACCCTTTAAATTAATACATAATCTAAAAATTATATGATGCGATTATTTAATTAGATAACATAGCATAGGTGCAACCTATACAGTGGGCATGTTATATAGGAATTTATCTTTGTACTAGGCTTATTTATTTTCCAAGTTTTTTATTTTATTTATTAAAAAAAGGAAGAATTTTTTTTTTCAACGTGAATGGCCCATTGGGCATTACACATAAGAGTGCATAATGCACTTGGCCAATTCGTGCATATGATGCACAAAGGCAACATTTTTTGTTTTTGAATAAAAAGATTTCAAACAGTATTTTTAAATAAGATAAAAAATGGAGATAAGAAAAGATGGAGGTATATTTCAGTTTTATTTTGAATAAATATAATTCAGAAAAGGACTTCTCTTGCATGTCTATAAATAGGTGTTTAGAGAGCTCTTTTATTAATTTTAATTCTTGTTCTCAATTTTAGAGAGAGAGAGCCTAGAGAGAAATGTTCTTTATAGACACCCTTTAGTTTCTCATGTGTTGAGTATAAATTAATGACCTAAATTAGAGATTGTATGATTCCTTCCTATAAACCCTAAAAGCCCACACGTCCATTCAAGTAATTGGAGACCAAGCATGGAAGATTTAATGTGTCAAAGAGTTGTAATTATCATACGTAATCATTTTAAGTGGTATGTTATACATTTGCATTTATATATTAATTGTGTTAATATAAAATTTTTATGAAAGTTTTTGTTTGATTCCTTCCCATAAACTCTAGACACCCATAAGTCTATTCAAGTAACTGGAGACTAGACATGGAAGATTTAAGGTGTTAAAGAATTGAAATTATCATGCCCAATCGCTTCAAGAGGTATGTTATTTATATGCATTTATATAATAGTTGTATATTAATTAATATAGCTATAGAGTATGACCAAAGGTCTTATGAAAGGTTTTGTTATATGTGGTTCTACCGCTTTTGCTGTTTTCACTGTTTTCCGTTTCAAAACCAACAACAATAAATAAAACAAAGAATTATTTGAAATACTTGATTAAGTTTATGACTATTGGTTTCTAAAATGTTTTTAGACAAAAATAGCAAAAACATAGTGTTGAATCTATTTCAAAATTTATTATAAAACTTTAGAGTGCAATGTTATAGACTAAACGAATTTAACACTAAAAATATATATATATATATATATATAGTTTATTTACCCAGTTGAAACGATTAGATATGATATCTTTAACTAGAACGATCTTTATAACACCAAAGTCTTCCTCACCTAGTTCTTATCACCGTTTAAATAAATCTGTGGGCATAGAAGAAATTTGGTTTTCAAGATCACTCTTCTAATTTAGTCTCCTACTAATCTCAACAAAGAGCAAAGCGGGACTAAGAATTGCAAGAACTTTTCTTCTCTTTTTTTCTCTCTAGAAATTTGTCTAACTAAGGGGATAATAGCATTTTTAACTCCAAAGAATCGACCTTTAAACCATATAGTAGCCTCCTATTTGTAGAGTAAGACACCCAATTAATTCTAAAAGCTTTTTTTTTGTTTAAATTTACATATCACATAGTAAAAATAAAACAAATTAATCTCTTTCTCTTTTGCACTAATATTGGCACCAACCACATGGACCTTCCCTGTATATGTGGTACCTATCCCAATATGGTAGGAAGAAAGATATTGCTTGTTACCAATTCTGTTTATGTCTTCAAAATTCAAATACCCAATTTGGAAAAAAATATATTTTATAAAATTAGAAACATTTGACAATTCGAAAGCAAGAAATTTAGAAAACAAGCCAACAATGCCCTCTACCAAGCATACGCCACATAATGGGGTCTTACACACACTGTGTCACCCAAAATTAATAATACTATTAAATAATCTTAGCATTTAATATTTATAAACTAATCCATAATTAATTTATTTTGAGTAATTTAATTTATAATTCTATAATTCTAACTTAATTATTAAAACCCGATGTTTTAACTTGTTCAAACAGTGTTTGCAAGGATGGTGAGGGACAAATGGCCTCATAATTTTAAGTTCCAATAAAATCAATGTATTAATTAAACTCTCTAATTGATATATATCTTTTATTAATTCCAAAGCCACTTTACTAAAAATTTGAAATCATACTCTTGAAATTATAGGTATATAATTACTTATAAATATAAATGTCTATTTAATACAGTCATTGCATATTAATTGATCTTTCATAATTAATTCATAATTAGAGATAGGTATAAATTTGTTAATCTCTCTAATTACGAATTTGAATGCTCATATTATTTAAGTTATAAATCATTACTCAAGAGAACAATTTATTTACTTCTTGATAAAGAAGGAATAGATTCTATCTTGTAGTATTAACATTCTCTGCTACTTATTTCATTATATCTCTAAAATAAAAAGTATATGATTACCTATCTGGAATCTTTACTGAACAAATTAGAAGACATAATTCCATAAATAAGAGTCTATTAATAACTCAGGATAAATATCATTCTATATATAACCATCGGTCAATATGATTAGAATTTGTTGTATCTTAAAGGTAATTATTGAGCTATTTATGTCACATTATGTCTTAGTCTTACATAATCACATTATATACAATATACTCATTTAGTGACTCTCTACATTAATGGTTCAAATAAAACTGTTTCATTTACAATAAAAATGACTTGCACTAATAATGCTTAATTAAAGATTTTATATTTTATTGAATAATGAAAAAAATAATTATATATTACTGGCTATTTTAACTATAATCCTTAAAAATTATGCTCATGTATATAATACTTACATACAATATTTAAGATTGTATTGATAATTATAGAATTTTAACGATATTATTAAAGTATTCAAAATACATGCATATGAATATAATGAAAAATTCAATTGAATTGTTTACAAATAATGTTCAATACAAAACATCATATGCTTTTAGAGCATTTATCTCAACAATGACATTAAAAGTTTCCTTGAGATATTCTCTTGATGATTAACAATTTGACGGACTCATGGTGGTTTAGTCAAATTAAATTTTAAAACTTACTCGAGGAGCCTGTCGTAACCTGAAAACGACGAGCTGTGATTAAGTGAAAAATACGTAAAAATTAACAAAGATTAAGTAATAGAATCAACAACAGCAACATTAGCTCTAAATAACATTGAAAATGAAAAGTATGGACTCGTGAGGGCTTAAAAGTCTATAAACAATAATCATACAATCCATATACAAATACCCTAAAACAACAACATGGGGATCAACCATACAGTACAATTTACGCACTTAAAAGTCTACAAACAATAATCATACAATCTAGATATAAATACCTTGAAACAACAACATAAGGATAAACCATACAGTACAGTTTATGTAAAATATATACTAGGTAAAAATACAAAACCTTTCTCAGCACAGCCTTTAACTCAACAAGTCCTACAAAACCTATGAGAGGGAATTTTTAAAATAATAAAATGTGAGTGAAAGACTAAATAAAAAAGAACATGGATATTTAACTAATCAAGTAAAAAGAAGAAAAGATGAAGTACCTTAATAAAATACTCAGTTCACAAGTCCAATGCTGGAATTAGTCAGTTAAGGAACGCTGAATAGATGATAGTGTTCAGGGAAATCGCTGTCATAAATGACGTAGCACTTATTAATAATAAATGTTGTGTGTTTTAGATGAGAATTTCTCAAAAACAGTCATCTATTGTGTCACTTATGATGACAGTTAAAATTGTCGTCTGATATGCTTTAATAATAATACTCATTCAAAAATCAATACCTAACTCTCTCAATGCCTCTTTCTCATCAATTCCACTATCCATCTTTCTCAGTGCTACCATCATCATAACCTCTCTCTCACCCTTTCTGCCTCTCTCTCTCTTCGAGTGCCGCCGCTGTCCTCCCTTTCTCTTGTCATCCTTTCTATCTCTCTTCGAGTGCCATCTCATCCTCCTTCTCTCTCTCATCCTCTCTCATGCTTAGCGCCACTGTCGTCCTCCCTCTCTCTCGTTGTCCTTTACTTTGCCTTTTTGTAGCCATGGTCATTGTTTCATCACCACCCGTCACTTTCGTAGCCATCACCATCGTTATGGTAATTGTTAGTTTATTTCATATTAATTTGTGGTCTGTTTTCTATTTATTGTTATTTATTTAATAGATTTTGTATTGAATTTGTTTATTTAATAATTAGGTTTTTATATTTAGGATTTGTGGATGGAATTATTGTAATTAGGAACACTTTGACAATGGTTACAACTTATTTGTTGAATTTGCTTAGGGAATTGCTTAGTGTTTGTAATTAGGTATGTTAGTTTTGGTAAATTATTTCTTTGTTAATTTAAGGTTAATTGTTTTAATTTTTGTGTTAGTTTTATTTTTGATGTTATTAGTTTTTATATGTTAGCTTAAGTTTTATATGTTATTTTTAGTGTTGTTATGTATGTTCGTTCTAGTTTTATATGTTAGTTTTATTATTATTATTATTATTAATCTAATGATTTTAATAAATATTATTGCTTAAGAATTCAATATATTTAACAACGAATTCATTGATATGGAGGGAAAAAAATAACCAGACAAGTAGATGGTTATGAGCTCTAGCAAAAGGAGCTATTTAATCTAGATACGGATATTAAAAAAAAAGGAGCATTTTTGATGAAACGTGTGTCAAGGTTGAGATCGAAAGGCATAAAAATACAGGTTCAATTTGATGAAAAAAATCAAAGCATTGGAAAAGAGAGGGATGTGCTCCAAAGTTATGGAGTTTTAGTTAGAGAGCACACCCCTATAACAATAAAGGATTAGAGAGATAAGAGCAATAAGGACAATGTGAAACATGTTTGGCAAGGTATTGTTAATCTTCACCGTTCTTGACACCATGAGGAAGAAGTTGATGACAAGCGCTACTAAGATGGCGCATGACTTTCGATATACTGAGGAATTTTCAAATACATAAGTATACATGGTTGTATCAAATAATACAGATGATGAGTTAAATATCGTTCCCTCAAGGATTGTATAATTTTTTATTGAATATAAAAAATATCCTAACTCTAAAATTTATTTGAATTATTTTTGGGGTTTTGAATTTGATTAACTAAATCAACAAAAATTAAAATAACAAATTTAAATGAATAAAACAACACATAATTCAAAAAGATAATAAAATGGGTTAAAAGTTCATTTTGTACCATTATATAATAATTATGCAATCAATCTCAGAAGTATTTCTAAATTTCTATTGAAACTTCCAATTGTAGATAACAATAAGCTCTTTTATCCCAACCTTTCCTTATTATGTAGTTTAGCATAACAAGCACTTCATTAAATTTCTTTCCATTAAACAACCTAAAATAAGTTCTCTAGATTCAATATAGTAAAAGCATTAAGTTGAAAAAGATAGTTTGATCTAGATAACAAACACACAAACTTTCTTCATTCAACCTAGGTTACGTTTCATATAACAACCGTACAAAAGTCTCACCACAATCATGGATTTCAATTTACTACTAATGGTTAAAAATTCCAGACAATTACGGATCAAGATTTCTAACCTAACATTAGACAATTTCCTAGTTTCATTTAGTTACGCACTCAAATAAAACAAAAAAATAACCATAACACTAATTATGGGGAAACATAAACAATTTCAATTAAAAAATTTGGAAATAACGCATAAAATTAACTGCATGACCATGTCTAAGTTTTGAATTCACCTTTAACCACAAATAAACATAGTTAAACATAATGAAATTGCACAATAAAAACATTATAATAAAAATGAAAATAATATAAAAAGATAGTTTAGAAATGGGCTGTACTGGACAAGTCTGATGGGTCCCCCTTCCATACTGACATCACTCTCTCACTAAATTACAAACAAAAGCTAAAAAAAAAAAATTCTACAATTGGATTATTCTAGCCTCTCGACTAGAACTAAAAAAAGGTAAAGAACTTTGATATGCAAATATCCAGCCTCACTGTTGGGTTTTCCTCCCTCTTCCCTCGAGGCAAATGCCTCTACCTTTTATATTAGAACTCGTGTGATTCCTTTCAAAAGTTTACATTCAAGAGCAGATGAAGGCACCATCATCTTTGCAAGATTCAATAAAATTGTTCAACCAAAATTGAGGGAGTATACAAATTATTCAAAAGAGTGCATATAATTGATGCCTAAAAAAATTTTGTTTTACTTTGCTTCCAACTGGTTCCAGCTCTTTGGAATACATGTTTTTTTAGTGAAATCTAGTGTTGCCTGGAGAAACATTGGAGAAAACAATTGCATCCAGATCATCTAACATGAGATCGAATGGCTTTGGTGGCCCAACATAGGAGAAATAGAACCACTAATTCAGTTTTTGGTAAACATGGCAGATAACTCAAATTGGGGTTGCATTTGAGGACATTTGCATAGGATCCAAAGAGGCAAAGCACACCCATGTGAAGTGGGACCTACCCTATTGCAGCTCAACTTCTTCAATTTAGCTCGATGCAGCTTCAGACATAAGGAGTGCTTCAATGGCTTGGCTGGTGGCCGCCATTTCCAACAATTGGTATCGGTGCTAGGTTTTACGTTGATGTTATGGTTTTGTAATTATGCTATGTATATAAGTTATATGATCTTAGTCTCTCTTATGCTTGAATTATATTTTTTAGACAGTTGACACTTTAGGGCTTTTATATAATTATTTGTTGTCATGAGATTATATGGTGAATGTTCATTAATTAATTATGGTTAATTAAATTTCTATTTAGTTATTATTTTAATTAATTTTTGCCGATTATGGTTTTTTAGATATTAGAATGCGTATCTAGTTTTTTCATGTAATTAGATGGTGGTCTAGCATCACTATGTAGGATTTATTATTATAATTTTGATTTGTAAAAGTTATATAAAAATAAATTATTCGAAGTAAAGATAGATGTAGAAGAGAGAGATGATTGTAGTTCTGTGTTTATAAATTTTTTTTTTATGTTTTTGAATTGTTAAAAAATAATTTAAAAATTTCTTAAAAATTATTTTTACAGAGGCTTGGAAAAGCATTGGTTTAGCGTCAGTCGGTAGGCCAATTACTGAGAATCAGTATGCCAATGGTGGCAGACTGGCAAACCAGCAGTGGGCGAAACCATTTTTTAAAACAGTGCGTTTTTGGTGCAATTTTTATTTTTGTTCTTTAAGACAATTCTGAGAAATATGAAATTTTATGATAACCAAAAAAATAAATTTTTGATCTATATGAGATTGAAAAATTGAAGATAGACACCACATAAAGAAGAATACAACAAGAAAATACAAAATGAAGAATCAATATTATTTTTTATTGGTCTTTTGTAATCTTTATTTTCTTGTCTAGGATGGAACCATGATATTACGACTGTTTATTATATCGCTTGTAACTTAGCTTGTTGCGTTGCTTGTCTACATTATAATATGTTTTGCCATGTATGTTGACAACATACTATGTAGAATAGGAAGTGCAGCTTATCAAAAATTGTTCATGCATGTTAACATAAAACCTTTATTTTTAAAATATTGAGTGAGAGAAGGTTTTCGAAGAGAGGAGATAAGACCTCTATTGTTGGTCAATAAGTAATAGATGGTGGTTCTGACTCTTAGGAAGGGATTGCATTGTGTACCAGGTTGGATCTTCGAAAAGATAATTTGCTTTAGTATGATTTATCATTGTACACCTTTAGGTGGTGATTATAAATTATGGATAAAGTAGTTGAAACGATATTTATACACTCAAGATTAATTTTATTATTGAGCTCCCTTAGGAGCTCTGTTAATAAAGTTAATGTCCAAAGAAAATAATTATTAGTATGTGCAAGATCAGATGGGTCTTGGATGGTATATACTACTTGGAGGAGATCTGTGTTCCTAATTGAATTTGACAAGTCTCTCGTAGGCAGCTTGTTGAATTCTGAGCTAGGGATTATCGTTGTAAGGTTGTGATCTTTTCAAGGTTTTGACACATAAACACATTGTATGCTTATTTGATTGTGTTATCTTACTAAATTGTTATTAAATGTTTGCTTATGTTTGATATATTATTCTTTTATAGATCAAAATGTCTAAAAATGCTTTATCTTCAATACTTGATAAAAACACATTAACTGGCGAGAACTATAATGATTGGAAAAGAAACCTAAATATGATCCTTTCCTTTGAGAAACTAAAATTTGTGCGAACTATACCGTGTTCTCCTACGACGGCCAGTGAATCCATTAACAAACAAATCTAAACGTATGGTAATTGGAATGATGTTGATGATCAGGCCCGTTGTTATATCGTGGCTAGCATGAATATTATGCTATAGGCTAACGACAATAGGCTCCTTAGAAGTTTCTTAACTACAAACAGAGACCGAGGATGCCTGTGAAGGAGCATATGAAGTTGGTCATGGGTTATTTCGTTGAGGCTCAAACCCATGGAGGCGACATTGATGCCGAGTCGCAGATGACTATGGTTTTTGGGACTCTTTCTAAGGAGTTCATCCTGTTTAGAGCTTTATATAATTTGAGCAGTAGACAAGATGTGATTTTAATTAAGTTAATGAAGCAATTACAAGAGTTTGAAAGTCTGATCAAGGAAGCTCCAGTTGGTGGTGAGGCAAACTTGGCGATTGCATCTAATTCTAATTCTAACTCTGTGAATAGAAAGAAGCAAAAGAATAAGAACAGAAAGTCTTCTATTTCAACAAAAGCCAAGGATTAAAAAAAGAGGAACGCAGAGAAGCTAAAGTACTTTTTCTACATGAAGAAGGTCAAGCATATTAAGAAGAATTGATTCCACTCTAGAGGAGATAAGTGCGAAATTATGGTTATTAGGACATCTTTAGTTGAGGAATCAAATGACACTTGTGTCATAGATTTTAGAGCAACTAATTATGTTTGTGTTTCTCTATAGGGGTTCAAGGAAACAAGAAATTTGCTACATGAGCACTTCACACTTTGAATAGGTGATGGATCCTTAGTGTTGGCTAAATCAGTAGGAGACGTCCATCTTTATTTTGATAATTATAGGAGTTTAGTTTTGAGAGATTGTTTTTATGTTCTTAAACTTAAAAGAAGTTTAATTTCTGTTGCTTGTTATTTAAAGACTCTTATTCAGTTTATTTTAATAATAAAATTGTGATTCATAAAAAACAAATCTTTTATATGTAGTAGATGGATGCAAAACAACCTATATATTATCAAACCTAAGATGGGCTTACTGCTTAACACTAAGATTAACGATAACTTTAAAAGACTTAAAACTTCTCATTCTAATAAGACTTATCTTTGGCGCTTGCAAATAAGTCATATTAGCCTAAATAGGATTCAAAAGTTGGTAAGGGATGGACCTTTAAGTCATTTAGAGGTGAAATCTATACCACAATATGAATCTTGTTTAGAGAGCAAAATGACCAAAAGACTCTTAAACTTAATTATAGGAGTTTAGTTTTGAGAGATTGTTTTTATGTTCTTAAACT
>CAMOHE010048156.1:3317-33554 GCA_946598075.1 Artocarpus hirsutus
TGTCATGTAGGAAACCATGGTGATTTCAGGTCAAAGGACTAGGATAATACTATTGTGATGAGAATCACTTATGACAATTATCCATACAGTATTCTTATAGCGGGTCAATCCAATACATCATTTCTCAAATATGTATCTATGAGTTGACTTAGTATCTCATACACATGATTAGTAAAACATAATCATCAGTCAAACTATATACTAGTCTTCATTCATTATTATTCCAATAATAATGACCGACTAGAGATAGTTTAGAATATAATTCAATTTTCACCTAAGAGTTTTACTATCAAGTCACATACTTAATGACCTTAGGTAGAATTAACTATTCATAGAATTAAAATAAAAAAATAATGAAAATGCCTCTTTATTAATAAAATGTAAATATAATGAAATCAATATGTGGTCATTACATAATTGATTTAAGGCACATCACTAACAGTTTTAAAAGAATTTAGAGTAATCTCGATGGGAGTTTACGTCTTTTTAGGGTTTTTTTTTTTTTTGGAAATTAGGTTAACTATTGCAATCGAAAGGTTAGACGACAGTTTTAAATCACCTTCTAAAGATAAGACGACAGTTAAACAATTCATTTTTTAATCATCTATGTATAATCTTAATCCTCAAATGGATTCATGACTTCATGTTTGTAAGTTGCATCTTTTGACATGCCAAAGGCGGGAGTTTTGATGAATGAAGGCTCCATAGTTGGTATGTTTAGAGATGCAATCTATATTCAATGTGAGCTTGATCCATAGACACAAAATGCATAACTCTCTAACAAAGAGTTCCTTTCAAAGACATTATTTGAGAATTTGGAAAAGAATGAGGCCTTGGTCATCTGGATGCATTTGATAACCAAATGATTTTTCATTTGTATTTGTTTTAAATGGAATTTTCCAAATAAGTGAAATCTGAGATAAAATAATTAGAAAGTAAAAAAGAACTAAGTCTTTCATCTAATTATGGAAAACTTATAGGAATACATATATGCATAAGAGGTCATGGAAATGCATTATTTTGTAATCTCATAATACGCTATATTATCAAGTCTGTAGCTTTGGTTCTTCATTAGAGTAATACCAAAGATCATATTTAAACATATAATTGATTGGGGATGAATTCATCTACTTTTATTGGAGCTTTATAAATTTATGTCAATCGGGTCCCAATGTTAGCTCATTGATTTTTTGACAAGCTGTGTAGATGTGGTTTGCAATAGGTAATCAAGAGATTATGCTGAACAGGTTATTAGACCTCTCAATGTGCATGCCCATAGTTCAATGGGAGCGTGTGGTGCCAATCCAATTGGATACTGTGTGGCGCCTACAGGTTACAAGACCTTTTGGTTTAGTTGGGAATTTGAAGAAAAAAGAAAAGGGAAGAAAACCGCCCAAATCTGCCCGTGAACACCCCTATAAAACATATAGAACCCATGGATCGACCAACCATAAGAACTTTCAGGAGGAGACTATCAAAAGTTTACACAATCTTTTTGTGGCGGAATCAAAGTCTTAAATTTTTTTAGGGCAACAAGTAGTGTGACGATAAGATAGAGAAATGACTATAAGGATGGATTGTTACACGTATACATACATGTAACAAACATTCATGCATGCATGTGCATATATATGCCTGCACATATATACATAAATATATGGAAAGAAATATATTATTAATCTGTTGAACCGATGGATCGTTCGATATATATACGTGTGTGTATATATATTGCTATGTACGTATATCTAACACTTTTTTTATGCCTCATCCTAATCACGTCGCAGTTGGTACACTAGTATAAAAATTGTTTGTTATCATCACCATAATACAAGTCATATGTCAGGAAGAACTAGTTATGGCCCTGCATTCCATTAAACTAAGAAAGCACGGACAACGTGCCCATTCAAAAAGATCACAAAATGTGTCTAAGAGAAAAAAGAGAGATACTTTCAAAAAAAAAAAAAAGAAAAAAAAAGACATCATAAATTTTCTAAATTTCCTCCAAAGTTAGGCCACTATTTAACAGTGAAAGAAAAAAAGTAAAAAAAATGGTGAAGAGAGAACAAAATATAACCCTGTTTAGTGTAGAACTATTGACAACAGGTGAGAGCAAGTCACTACTAGAAACTTGAGATTACACAACTTATGTAACAACGTTTTTTTAAAATTCGTCGTGGTAAGAAGAGGCAAAAACACAGAGAGCATGTCTAAAAATACAAAAACCATCGTAGTAGTGATGCGAAACCTTTAACAATGATTTTTAGTAAAAACCATCGTGATATATGTAATTTTACACAATGGTTTTTGTTAAAACCATTGTGTAAGATTCACCCTTTCATGATGGTTTTTATAAAAAACTGTTACGTAAGATTAGCCTTTCACAATGGTTTTTAGTACCCCGCCCAAATTAATCCCACGCCAATGCCATGGCCTTCCCTATTTATTCAAAATTTCTCTAACTCAAACCCTCTAACTCTCAAACCCCCTTCTCTCTCTAACTCTTCCCCCCCACAACCTAGCCACCGACGAAACCAGCCCAACAATTTTGACATTCTTTTGTCACTCTTTCCACGACCCCATCATCGTTTGACCTAACCCATAACTAACCCGACGCCGTTCTCCACCGTTCATCTTCGTCCCTTGACTTTCTATTGACTCCACTATCTTTCTTCTCGTCCCTTGACGTTCCATCGACTCCATCGCTGTTGGTAAATTTCAAACCCTTAGTTCTAAACTTAGTATTATTTGGTTATTTTAGTGTTATCTAGCTTTAGTTTTAGTTTTAATATTAGATATATTAATTTGTTATTTGCCATTTAGTATGTGTTACTTGTATTAGGTGTTTGAAAGAACTTTGAACAATATTTAGCATTTTGGTGAGAGAATAGGTTACTTTCTATGTGTTTATGATGCCTAAGTATTATTGTGATGCCCACCATATGTTTGATGAAAAGCTTCTATGAGTGTGTGTTTGTGTCTGAGTTTTAGTTAATTAATTTTATTTTCATTATTTTTGTTAATTCTATTTATTTTTGTTTTTCTTTCTTTACTTCACATATGACAGCATTCATGGACATAGACACTAATAATCCATCAACTTTTGTGCAAGCCTTAAAAGAGTACACTACTTTACAATGTAAGTGTATATATATATATATATATATATAATTTTGTAAAAATTTTATAATTTAATGTAATTATGTGATTATGAAATCAAGGCACTGTATTAATGGTGAAAATACAGGACTATTCATACTATGGGAAACCAGAAATTATGGTTATTTTTTAGCTTCAAACCAACTTTTTCACGACGGTTTTTACTAAAAACCGTCGTGAAACAAGAGCCTTATTGTTTTCATAAAAAGGGTCATGTAAGGCATAGCTTATACGACGGTTTTCTTAAAAACCGTTGTGTAAGCTTAATGTTTCACAACGATTTTTAGTGAAAACCGTCGTGATAGCCTCATCCTATGATCCTAGAACCCGACCAAAATAAGAATTCTACAACAATAAAAAACCGTCATAAAAAGTCTCGTTGGTATTACGACGGATGATTACACGATGGTTTTTTAACCGTTGTGAAAACATACCACTACGGTTTTAAACCGTCGTGTAATTTACAGTTTCTATTAGTGAGTAATTCTTGGAGTGCGCTTTGGAGCAATAATACTATATTAAAATAAGCCAAGATAATAAGAAACTCAAATATATTGACTAAATTATGAACTTTTTATTCCTTATATTTACACAGAATATCTCCTTATATTCTGTTTAAAAATAGACAATTTATTAACATATGAATTAAAACTGTATATTTTAGAAGATCATGATAGCAACACCTTAAAAAAAAAGAAAATAAATGTAGAAAATTAAAAGTGTGCATATCCTCAATGGTCGATAATAAAATAACCCTATTTGTTAAAAACGCAGAACAAAGAATCGAAAATTATGCTCTCACACTAATATATTTGATTTTATAGTTAATAGATTAAACAAAATGTGAGCAGATTGGGAAGTGAGGTCAGATAAGGTGAGGCGTGTATCTGAAAGGTTGCGGATTCTAATGTATCAGATAGATAGGGTTTGCTTCTATACGGAAAGGAAGACTTTCGAGAACAGGACGGGAAAGAAGAGGGGGGAAAAAGCAAAGAAAATGCCCATTGGCACGAAAAAAAAAAAAGGGAAATCGATTTCGATAGATAGACAGATGGATAGAGAGTACGACCATACAAGTGCAAACCTAAGCATTTAGGCATTCATATATTGCAAATGAGATCACACTTGTTAAGCTCAAATTATATAAGATGGGAACAGAATGGAAAACACATAGAACTCCTTAATAAGGACACAAGTCCACCCCCTTACAGTTACGTGAAATGAAAGCACACATACTTCAACCCAACTACTAAGTCAAAGAAGCAGAATAAAAAGGTCAACCAGCTTAATTATTGTATATTACACGTACCCAACGACACGGACTTTCAACACTTTTTTTCCCTAATCCTTTTCTCTACCTTGGCAAAAGCTCAAATCTGCCCACATCATCAATACAAGTCTTGGAAGTGTCACTGAGCTTGCCTGTTCTCTGAGACTCAACATCTTCGGTGTCTTTCTTCTCATTGTCGGATTCCAAATCAAGTGAAAAATACTCAATATTTTCTCCATAAATTTTCACCAAACGCAGATAAAGACAAACGCCAAACGCGGCAATTCCAATAACCAAAAAACTGAAAAGAAGGTTGGCAAGAGACTTGGCCCGGTGAAGAGAGGCTTCTCCATCACAACGAACCACATAGTGAGCTTCTTCGTAGTTCATCCAACACCCTTTTGCAATCAAAGCAGGTGTCCACAACATAACACCCATCACAATAAACCAAACCCCTTGAAAAAATATACTTAAAGACCGAAAAAAACCGAGCATAAAACTATTGGGAAATCCAATTCCTAAAAGGGTTGTGATCAAGGATACAAGAATGATGAGCTGAAGATGCATATGGAACTGTCCCTCGGGGCCTGCGTGGTCAGTCGAGTGGAGGTGGAAGAGGAGGAGTTCCTGGCCGAAGGCGACGGTGCCTAGGAATAGGTTCAGGCCGTGGCGTGCCAGCTTCAATGAGGCTGGCAAGGCGGCACGGTCGATGATTATGGAGAGGAGGGCGTATGTGAAGATTGTCAAGGAAATGGTGGCGTGCTCGAAGTTGTGGAGATGGTTGTAAGGAATGGTACCGTCGGGGGCAAAAGGCTGGTGTTGTTTCGGGCCGACGAAAAGCTCCATGGCAATGGAGATCAAGCAGCCAGCCATCATTAGGAAGAGCTCGATATATCTGAGTTTGGAGGTTGGGAACCATGTTAGGCATGTGTAGGAAGTTGGGTGGAGAGCATGGAGCTTGATGTGGTTGAAAAGGTGCCATAACCCAACGAGAAGGAACCCTATGCCAGGGAGTACATGGCCTATGAAAGAACCCATTAATAATTCCTCAGTTTATGGACGCCTAGGGAGATAGAAAGATGAGGTATGAGTATTGCAGTTGTGATATCTTAATGAGAAACATATATATTCTTCTCGGCTTTGAGTATCAAGTATTTTAGTTCCATCTTTCTATTATCTAAATGAAACTCATAAGGTACCTTTTATTAATTTATATATACACGTAAGTATGTATGTAGATGTGTGTGTGTAATTATTTTTCAAGTGGAGCGTATTATTATTCTTAAGTGGAGCACTACCTTTCGCAAAGTATTTATATACAATTAGTCTTAAGTGCAGGTAGTTTGCAAAGTATTGGACTGCTTTGTTTATTAAGAAATTAATCAACAATCGTCTGATCTGATTTCAACGTTAATAATGTATTTGACATCCTAAAATTTTCTTCTCCCAAGTCTAGTGACTAGAATGGCTAGTAATTATATGAACATTAATAATAAAAAAAATATATACCTTATTTTAAATGAAAATTACCACTTCCATATATTTATTTTCAAAAGAATCAGATTTTAAGTATCTAAATCTCAATTGTTCAACTCTGTTGCCCATATATCTCAACAAAAAATACTAACAAGCCAAGTGCTAGTGCAGTTGGTAAAAATGGATATGTTAAAAAGGGAGGTTTTAGGTTGAAGTTTTGGTAACAGCTTGTATTCTATCAAAAACGAAAAATAATAATAATAATAAAACTCAGCTTTGAAAAATCTCAGATTTGTGAGCGCGATCTGAAATGCTATAACATGGAGGCGACTATGGTGGAAATTTGCATGATGGTCCGTGCTTTTTCCACGGTAGAAACAAAGACAAAGAAAGAGGTCAGGCAGAGAGCCTTCCCATCGTTGGCGATGATTGTGTCTCTGTGGGACAACAAAAAGAAATAAATAACAATGGGTTACGATAAATTTGAACTCAACAACATATATGGCGTTAGTTGGTATACCATCCATCTTTTTTAATATACTAGTTGAGTGTCACACGCTATTCATGTGAGAATTTATTTATAGGGGTAAAAGCTTGCTTTTTGTTATTCGTTTTAATCTTCTTTTTTTATTTAGCAACAAAGGTTTTAAGAAGTCATATTCTTTGTGGTCCTGGATTCTTTTTGCGTATGAGAGATTTTGGGTGTTTTGTAATTTGGGTTGGGAGTGTTTTTGACGAAATGAATGAATACTTCAAAATAAAATAACTTTGCTTTTCACATATAATAAAAACCATTTCAATAGGGGCAACTTTTAGAATATGTTAAAAATTATTTTAGACATTTTAACATGATTCTAACAAAAGAAAAGCAAAAATAAAAGCATAATAAAAATAAATAAATAAAAGCACGTGGAAAACGATAAAGCAATGAAACATGAAAAAAAAAAAAAAAAAGAGACAACTCAACTACAGAAAGTTGCTTTGACGAAATGATGAATAGTGCAAAACAAACTCACTCCGTGATTTTAGGGAAGGAAAAGGCAAAAATAAAAGTACAAGAAAAACATTTAAAAAAAAGCTAAGAGAAAACGACAAAACAATGAAATATTAAAACGTCATTGGCAATCCAATTTTAAACTACAAATTGATTTGAACAATTAATTATACCTAAAACTTGAATTGGTTGTTAAAGAGTTAAATTGAATTTATTTTGTATCATAAATCATAAATTCAACCACAAATTTTAGTTTAAACTAATTTCTTTTTTCAACGGTTCAAATGCTTGTTACTATTAAAAAATATTGTAAAAAAAGGACAACAATCACACCTCAAAAGTACTTGACTTATGGTTGTTTGGTTGAGTGGTGGAACCACGGTTTCTACCATAAACTCAGTTATAAACAGTGTAATGCTCTCATATGCTGCAATAACAATAAAAAAAATTACTATAGTGTAAAACTTTTACATACTACAATAAAAGTTGTTTTAGTAATCGGTTCCACCACCTTCTAAACGTAAAATAAAGCAACAGTTCTACCAAAAAAATAAATAAATAAAGCAACTGCCCCTTTTATAAAACTACTTTTGGATAGGCTCCAAGGCACGTATGTTGAACGTATTATAAATGCTTTTTTTTTTCTCTTTGTTATGAAAAACGTCCTTTTTTTAAATTTTATATACTAGTTGTTTTATTGTTATAATATTATATAAAAATTTTCAGAAGATATAAATTCAATTGTTTTCTTCTATTCCTTGAAGGATTAAAAGAAAAATCTTGCCGTCTCTCTTACACCATCTTTCCAAATACACCCCTCATAATTTTAAAATAATTAAATTACTTATTGCACATTCTATAGTTACAAAATCACCCCTAAGATGACTATTTTTCATTATCTTAATATTTTTATTTCTCTGTCTCTATTTTTTTGTTTCTTTCTTGTTGAACTTTAGTTATGCTGCTTTTTCTTACATAAAGGAAATTTATAAATTGAAAATATATTTACTACATTTCATTGAAAAATATTATAGATGCTGATTACATTTTAAAAAATAAAGAAGAAATAGAAAAATAAATAAACCCGACAAGCAATCAATATAAAAAATTAAACAAACAAATAGTAGAGCAAAAAAAAAAAGGTAAAGCAAATGTATGATATAGCAAAAAAATTGATAATTAACGCTTGGACAAAACCAAACTCAAACCTTATTATCAAACAAAACAATATAAACATGAGACCAAAAAATAGTAAAGGAATAATGGTAGCAAATAACAAAAAAAAATTATTATACCTTTATATAATTTTTTGGAACAATCATTGAAAGCTGAAAATTAGGATTTTGTCATGAATTTCAAAATAATACGGATTTAGAAGGTTGTATATTGAGGGAGATGACATATAGGTGTTTGTAGAAATAAAAATGATGCATAATAAGTTTTTGTTAAAAAAAAAGGAATTAATTATGTAATTAGGTCATGGTTGCCTTCTTTGTCCTTTTATTCAATGATTTTTTGTAATATTAAAATTTATTTTAAAAAGAGGTTGGAATAGTCAAGTGGGATGTGTGAATAGAACCATCCAATATATTTTTGCTGTAAAAGAGAGGGTAGGAATCATTAACTAGCATCACAAATAGGTTTTGTCTGTGGACATAATATAATAAATATTTTTAACTTATAATTAATATTTTCTAGTTCATTGAAATTAATAATATGCCTTTCGTATTTATTTTTTCTTATCTTTATTATCTTTTTTTATAATTTGTTGAGACATTTTTATTGTTATTTATCTTCCTTCCATGAAAATAATTTTTGCAAAAGTAACCTTTTTCATAGAGAACTATGATAGGATTGTGTACAATTAAGAATAACTTAAATCCTTAAAACTTATTTCAATTAATTGATAAGAATATTAAGAATGGAATGATATTTAGAGAAAAAAATCTTCATACAAAAATAAAAATTTTAAAAAATAGATATTACAAAATTAATAAAGTACCCCTAAAGGTGTCAAATGAGCCAGTCCGTCCATGAATGGCTCGGCCCAACCCACAGTAGCACAAGCCACAACACGATCCAGCCCTACATTGTAGCGAGCTAGGCTAGCACGGCATGCTAAATGGGCCAAGCTGGGCCTGACCCCTAGGCCCATAGGCATAGCACGGCCCTAGCTTGTAAGAGCCTGGGCCATTCAAGGCATGCAACAGGCCTAGTCTAGCCCATACATGCCAAAAGCCTTTCAAGGGTTTAAACAAAACATACACCAATTTTGCACTCCTTGAGATTTAAGCCTCAAACTTTTAGAAAAAATAAGCGTTAACTGACCACTAAGCTAAACGATTATTTGTGTCGTTATTAGTTTCCAACTATATTTATCTTGTTTATACACATATTACAAATTAAAATGCAAACTTGCTTTAATCACATATTGAAAGAGAAAATTTCTATTTTTCAATACCTTATATAATATTTAGAAGTATTTATTTATACCTACTGGTTGCATGATTTTATACTTATTGATTTTTATAAAAAATCATTTTAAAAAGCTGGGCTTGAGGTTTTGCGTATGGCCCTTTACTATAAAAGGTTAAGCCTGGCACGACCTAAGCCTTTCATGGGCCTAGGATCAAAAAGGCCAAGGGTCAAAAGCAACTCCCTTTCGTGGTTGATTGCTGCACTGTGTTTTTTGCTTTTGTTGTGTTATAGTGCTGCTATATATGCTATGTTGAGGACCAAAACCAACCACACATTTGATAAAATTTTTTCAAAGCTATTGTAAATATCAAAAGCTGAATCGTAGTGTTTAGAAAACTATGTATAAATTGTTATCGAGATATGTAATAACAAAAATAGATATACTTTACTAAGCATATTTATAGTTTAAATTTTTATTTTTAATTTTAAGGTCAACATACGTAATATTTATACATTAAGATACTAAAAAAATTTGATTTTATCTTTAATAGTGATCTATTTTTAGAAATAAAAGAAAAAACTCTCTACAAAAGAGCACAACCGTATTTAAAAAAATTACATTACAAATAAATTCTAGGTAATAATGTTATTATAATTTGTCTAGAAAAATTGGTAGACTTAAAATTATGAATTATTATTAAAATTAGTTTAATAATTTTAAATTATAACAACAGAAGATACCATATATAAAAAAAACAACAGCAACAACATTTGACATACTTCTTTAATTTCTTACTAGACATTAGTTTTTAAGGGCAACTCTACAAAAGCACGTTTACTAAACACCCTAAAATATTGCTGTAGGTGGTCACGGGTTATTCCACAAACTAAAAAACGCTCTAAAATCAAATACCAAATAGGGCCTATACGTAGTGAGGCCATAAAGTTTAAAAAAAGAAATAAACCAAGCGAAAAGGGTATCAAAGTTTGACACATTCAGCCATAAAATATGATAATAAATAACAACTATACCAATTGCAAGAAACTTTGGAATAAAAAAATTATCCAAATATTTAAATATGATTATAAGAAAATAAAGCAAAAGCAAAAGTAAAATCATATAAAAGTGGAAAACAATAAATCAATGAAATATTTATAAAAAAGAAAAAGGAAAGAAAGACACCACAAGTAAACTAAAAAAAATAGTAGTGCAAAACGTAACAATTGCATTAAAGCAAAAGTAAAACTAAAAAAAGTAAAAGAAAAAAAAAAGAAAATAATAAAAAAAAGCACGTAGAAAACAATATGTTGGTTATAACTAACAAACAATAAAAAGCTCTTATATGTTATAGGAAAATATAAAAAATTGTTACATATGGTGTTTTTAACCAGAACTGGTTCCAATCATTGGTTCTAATCATACTTTCCAAACACCCTAAAAAGAAAAATTATTTTGTAATTGAAAGAAAAATCCTTTTCATCATTATTTTGTTTTTGTTTTGTTTTTTCTTTTTTTTTTAAAAAAAAAATATCAAGATTTATCATTCCGTCTCAGGCGACATTTTAATATAATTATGGTTACGTGGTCCAGGTCCATATTAATAATTAGTGTTTTTTTTTTTTTTTTGCAAGAAAAGTAATAATAACTATTTTATAAAAGATTACTTTTTTTCTCTGGTTATAAAAAGATTACTTATGCATCTACTTATTGCTTTATAAAATTAATCAATAAAGTGATCGCATAAAATCTAACCAAATAGATTCTGTCGAGGCACCTTTAGACACTAAGACAAAATTCCGGCCGCCTGCATAGGAGGATTTTCATATAAATGATATCTTTTAAATTTTATTTTTTATAAATGTTACCTATTTATGGAACAATTTAAATATGCAATATGAATAATAATATAAAATAAACTTTGTCAAATATAACATGAATAAATACAACTTTTAAAAGTATAATATAATATGTAATTTTCTCTAACAAAGAACCACTACAGGGGCTACATATAAATGTAATTATAAAAATTGATAACTTATGACGATGACAATTTTATTCCTCTAATTTTTGCCCACATTTGTGCTGCAGTTGAGGAAAAAGAACACCTACGCCGGAGTTTTTAGATGGGGAAAAGAAAGGTCTCACAGCGATGACGATAATGACGATCTTGATCGGATTGTCTTGAGGGCAGCAGCGATGAAGTCTACACAAGAAGGAGAAGAGGGACATATAAGAGATGTTGACAATCTCCAACGATCATGTCACGACCCAAACCGAGATGACTGACATGGCGATCTAGTTAAAATAATTAATTAAAATTAATTATTGAAACACCAAAATTAAGTCAATTCAAATAAAATGAACCATAAGGTTTAAATCAAAATAAGTGGACTTATCAAAAGTTTTAATTAACATATATGCAAACTTTAAAGTAATGTGTATTATATAACAGCCCACTGAGTTTTGCAACTTTATCAAAACAAAAATGCAAGACAGTGTTAAACAAGACATTACACAAATATACATTTCACGTGAGAAACTAAATAATTCTTGATTAGTCATAGACAGATGATGATATATTATATTCCTAAACCTTTTTAACAAATGTTTAAAATAACAAAAATGTAATTAAGTTAGAAACCATAATTGATCCTTTAACTTTAGCATTTTCATAATTATTGTTTTCTTTAAATTAACCGCATTTCTTATTGTTGAAGTTCCATAGTTAATTTTAATTTTTTGTTTTAAATTTTGTAAATTTTTACATAAACTCAATAACCCACAAAAATCGTAAAATTTGCAAAACTTATGAATAAATTGTAAATAACTTGTAAATAATTATCTAACTCTGTAAATAAATAAATAAATAAATATCATAACTAATATATTAGACCTTAGTAACATCTTTGTCCTAAGAGCTCGACGTTAGATTCATTAAGTTTTTTATTACTTGTGACAATCTTATACTTGGGGTTAATTCAGATTGCAACTTTCAAGACCAAACACTAATCAAAAATTGTTTTTCATTGAGACAATTACATGTTATGTGCACTTTTAAAAGTTGTATCTATTTATTCCATACTTAAAAAAAATTATGTCACACCATTATTCATCTTTTATGTTAAGTTGTGCAACAAATAAACAATTATGGCATTTATAAAAAGTAAATCATGAAAGATGGTAGTTATAAAAATTCCCCTCAATAAAATGTAAGACCACATTTGCATTGAAGATTTTGTTTTTTTTTGTTTTTTTCACTATAGAAAACCTTTTGTAAATCTTTTTATGTAATATGTAACACTATAAAAATCTAAGATGTGCGTTGACAAATATAATTCGAGATAAAATTAATTAAGTACTCAAAATATTAATACAATACTCGAATATAATTTTAATCTATGTGACATATCTCGTAAAATTCCCACCTTATAACTTCATGATCCAAGATTTTTCTTGAGCCTTTCCTCATTAATCTTGGAGAAAATCAATTGTTATGTTGTACTCTTAAAAACTGTGTTTATTTATGCTACACTTTGAAAAGTTTATGCCATACTTTTATTCATATTACATATTAATTTATGCCACAAATGAATATGTATGGCATTTATAAAAAGTAAATTCTAAAAGATAGCATTTATGAAAATTCCTCTTAATCTTGAGGGTCTAGAAACCTTTGATATACTTTAGGCTTAAACACTCAAGAATTATTGATTAAATTTCTGGAAGATCTAGCATTTAAAACCTTCTACAACTTTTTTTCCTCTCCTCTCTCTTCTACCTCTATGAAAACTAAAAATAAAAAAATCATGTTTTTTTTTTTTTTGTTTTAGATCATATTAAGATGATTCTTCAGCCTACTAGTTCAAAACGAAGAGACAACAAATCCTTAGTTATATACCCCATGAAAACTTGTCGCGTACGTTGAGTTTTTTTTTCTTTTTTTTTTTTAAGATTTGTTAGAAAATCCTTAGGTTTTTAAATTAATTTTTTCAACTTCTATCCAAATGCTAATTTTTATTGGAGCCCAATTCAAACTCACTTTTTGAAAAAGCAATCCAAACACCAATTTAAAAGAAAAAAAATAATTTAAATATAAAATCAAATCTAGAACCAACCCTTTTCAATCTGAGTGTTGAACCAAAAGTGCCATAAAGAATTTTGGTGTTTGATAGTTTTGTTTTTTGTTTTTTTTTTGTCCTAGTTTTTGAAGTCTTTATAGGGGCATTTGAGTATTTGTGATGCAAAATATTATACATGCCTTGAACGTACTTAACAAATTTTAATGAATGGTGTAAAATTGCAAATGTTTTGAGAGTTTAGGAACTATTTTGCTTAAAAAAAAGTGGAATCAAAATATCACTTATTAAAGAATTGAGAGACGTAGACCATTAGTACAAGGTACCCCCTCTTGTGCATTTCTTGACAATATAATCTCTTTTTCGTATTTCCTTTTCCAACACCAGATCTCCCATTAAAACCACCATTAGCATTTTGTGCAGATCTCAATTTCAACATTCATAAAAATGACAGTGAGACAAAGAAAAAGTATTTGTACAAAATATTTGTTTTTGAATTTAAAATTGTCTATTTCTAAACAATATTACAATACTAATTATTTTTAAAATCTTGGTGACTTAAAATGCCCATTATATCCTGCTTTAATTTTGGCCACTTCTTTAATTTTGGGCATTTGGATTCATTACCCTGCTTTAAGCAACATAAATTGCACGTTAACTTAACTTTTTTAGCCCCCGAATTTTTATAAATTAATAAAGGTTGTTTATTGTTTCATTGCTTTATTACACATTTTCTTGTTATAATCTCATTTATTCACGTTGCTTATTACACGTTGCATTATTATTATTTTGTTGCTCCAGATTGCCGCCTTTTATTTTCTCATTTACGTTTCATTTCTTTTACTATCATTTACTTTAATCCACATTTTATTTTATAGTGCCATTGATTTACATTTGATTCTTTTTACATTTGATTCCTTTTTTTATTCTTTTTCATCCACATTAACATTCAAATTTACGAGTCATTTATCTATCTTACATATTTATTCATTTTATGTTTTTTTAAAAAATTAAAACTATGAATAATGATAGTTTTTTAATGTAAAAATATATTTATTATCATAATGACTATTTTTGTTATCAAGGGCAAGCGTAACAATAGAACATGTTCATACATATATATTTGTACGTCTACGAACTAGTAAATTATGTAGGAGATATAATCTTGTAAAATAATATATATATACATATAGAACATAACATATTTATCATTGTGCATAGCATATTGCAACAATAAAAGCGTCTTTATTTCATAAAACAACAACCCACCACCTAATATTAACATAGAGAATTTTCATAAATGCCACCTCTTTTAGGATTTAATTATTATAGATGTCATATATGTTGATTTATGACACAACTTAATATATAATATGAATGATAAGATGTCATAAACTTTTCTAAATATGACATAAATAAACACAATTTTTAAAATATAACATAACATGTAATTTTCTCTATCATCATTTTCTTTACAAAAGTTGTACCTAAAAGGCTTTGCTGTCTTTAGCATAATAATCTTATCTTTACCATGTAAGCACAAAGACCAAGTCAAGCAAAGGCATAATGATATCATCTTTACCATAATGACCTTTTACCATAACGACCTATTCTTTTTGTGCAAATACATGTTTAACAAATATAGTAAAACACGTTTGTACATATATATGTATATATACATATATATATATATATATGTATATTAAAATATTTAAGAAATAGAACGTAATTATAAAAAAGAACAATAAATTATATAAAAGTATAATGTCAATAAAAATTGTGCTTTCGAATTTATTTTGTAACACCTAGAAATTAATTAAGTATAATGGTAAGTAATTAGTAAATTAGTGTGCCTTATTGTAGTTTGAACTTAATCTAATCATTTTGTGATATTTTCTAATTAATTTCACTTTTAATTATAAACAACTTGTCAAAATCTAAAAGAAGTCCTTCCTTACCAAAGCTCAGACAAACTCGATACTGCTCCACTAAAACTATGTGTTGGACGTGGTATTTGTCTTAAAAATCACTAAGCCTACCCCTCTTTTTATTTTCCTTTCCCTCTCTTTGACTCTCATTTTTCTCTCATCTTTCTCTCTTTCTCTCTCTCTCTTCCCCCCTCTCCCTCATCTTCTTTCAATTCTTCCAGCCTTCAAGAGGAGGCCTAGGGGACGAGCTTTGAAGCCATAAGCCCATTCAAATTGGCTCAAAGATCAAACTCAAGGTTAGCTTTCTCTCTCTCTTTTCAAAGTTTCTACGTTTATTTTCAAAACTTTAATCTTCCTTGAATATTGTAATTCAGGCTTCCTTAAGCTCAAATACGTTTAATCTAAGTTGTAGAATTTGTTTTACCATGAATCTAAGCTGGTTTGAACAAAAATCGAGCTAAATCAAGTCTTTTTTCTTTTTTCTCATATTCGCAATAATTTTAAAATTCCCATGAAAAACTCATTAAAAATGTTTTAATATGTTCTATCATGCTATTTTAATGTTTTTGGATATTAGCCATACTATGGGAATTGCAAAACAGGTTAAAAATGAGCTTTTGAGCTCGAATTAGCCGAGACCCAAAAGCTACAACTTTCCAGATTTTGACGGATTGGCAGGCCTAACTTAGACTTTGGCAGACCAAATTCAAGAGTTCGGCTTGCCGAACTCATATCTTTGGCAGGCCAGCCTCAAGCAGTCCGATAGGCTAGACCTAGATGATTGGTAGGCCGAACCTTAGCAGTTTGGCAGGCTAGACCAGGGACTTTGGTAGGTCAACTAGACTATATGAAAAATGGTTGTTTTCACCATTTAAGACATGAATTGAGACTTCAGCCCTATGGCTTGGTTTTGTGAACATTAAAGGCACACTAAGACACCATAGAATAGCATAGCATTGTTAAATACTCCAAGTTCTATATTGATGCATTTAGTTTGCAATTAAGTTGTCTACGGTTACGAGGTGCTAACATATAGCGGTCCAGGACTACAGTGTGTAAACTATCGTATTGGATGATGAGGTAGGACTCTAAAACCGTTTTTCCTTGGTAACCATGTTTTAAAAGAGTATTGGCCATGACGTATTTCCTAAGGAATATTTTTTAGGTATGATTATAATGTATTTATTCAGTTATTTTTAGTAAATGTAGAATGATGAAATGACTAGAATGAACAATGAACAGAAAAATGAATGAAAATGAAAAAACTCGGTGGTATGAGACCCGAGTAATGATATAGTACTTAACGAGTTAGAAACACCATTCAGAATAATAAAATGAGGCGTGATGCCATGACTCAAAGATCGGGTCGTATAGAGAGCGACTTTAGGGTCAGGTCCTGAAACCCAACTAGGCCACTACGATAGTGATATTATTAGTTTTGCCTAGTGATTAACGACAAACATGATAACATATAATTATTAGATCGGAATGGTAACTGGAACGATAAGTATATGAATAGTTAGCCTTATTTATAGTTCTCTTTGCAGTTTCCTTTGAATTAATGCGATTTTATTTATTTAAGTTAATGTTTTCAAAGACTAAGTCCTACTGAGCCTTTCGCTAATGATTTTATTGTTTTAAAATCCCCCCACCCCCCCAAGTGGCTTGCGGTACACCATTGATTAAGACGTGGCTAATTGCGAGAGGGGACCATAGGAGCTTAGACATGTTTGTTTGATTAAGGCATATGGTATGTAAATATCATTTATTTTGGTTGGAATGTGGTTTGCACTCTATGTCGATTTTATGTGTGTGCACAATATGGGTCCGATATGGCCCCACTTGCTCTCACTGGGTTTATATCATAATTTAACTTAATCCAGTGATGATTCATAGCAGCATCTATTAGAACTTAACAGATGGTATTCATCTAAAGGTTTCAAATTTGCCGTGTTTTTCATAAACAACCCTAATAATTAATAGGCGAGTTTAGTTAATATTATTTAAATAATTTAATTAAATCGCCATGTCACCACCTGAGGTTGGGTTTATGACATATTTGCTCGTTGACTTTGTTTTCCCTTTTTTAATCTTCTTGGTACAATTTGTTTTTGGGTAATAATGAAACTTCAATGACCTATATAAAATTATAAAAGTCTCAAATATATTGTTTGTTTCTTTTCTTTTTTCCCTTTTTTACTCTAATCAGTAAGATTACTTATTCATTATGAAGCATGTCGCTTTTTCATTAACTACGTCTCAAAGAGGAAACTTAGTAGAAATGTCGCAAACTAAATTAATTTATAGATAATTTTAGATTCAACATCATATAATTAAACACTTATGCAAATCAAGATTAAAAAAAAGCAGTAGAACACGGATTTTGAAGGAGAAAAAGCTTTCTGCTCTGTTTTCTTTTGTTTTGTTTTTATGCATAGAACAGTGATTGTAATTAGTCATGGCCATAATGAAAAACAAAAGTCACTTGGTTCTAGAGAGAAGAAAACCAAGAAAGATAAGCTCTTGGTTTTGAAAATAAAATTTTAATGTTTGGGAGAAGAGTTGAAACTACATGGCTGGAACCATAGATTGTAACATATAAGAGCTTTATGCTGTAGTAAATTTTTGCTTTGCACTATCTTGCTTTTGGAATAGAGCATGATCCAGATAGGTGACGACATCTTCGGTATATCTACTTGCCTCTTAATTCCTAGCAGGTCGCTCTTGATTTTGGGCTTGGTTCAACTGTGTTAAATAGTAAACATCATACAATTTCTCATTTCTCCCTTTGGCATTTTGAAAAACTGTCTTAAGTGTCACACCTAATCTATACACAATACAATAAGGGATAGATCAAAAGATCAGTACCACTAATCAAAAAACAAGTAAAAATTTTTAGTTCCGGCCAAATTAACGTACAAAACCAGAAATAAAAAGATGAAAAAAAAAAACGAATAAAAAATTTTGAAGCATCATATGCGTTGGTTAATCATTTGTAGTTTGAACTTGAAGACAATTATTGGCAGGGTAGGGCCAGAAATTTTTTTTAGGGAGGGGTGTAATAGAACAAAAATTTTGAACTAAAAATTTATAAGGTAATTGTATTATTTAACTTTACTATCATTTTTGTCATTGGTTTATCTATTTTGTTATTCTTTTTAATGAACTAAGCATGTGATGGAATTCAATTCATACTTTAAAACTTAGAGCCCTAAACACGTTTTCATGGTGTAACACCCCAAAATATAATGTTAGAAATAAACATAGATGATGTGATAATATCATATGTGAATAACTATAATGTTATGTTAAGTTATTTTTTTTCAGGTGATGTGATGAGGACTCGAGGTGCTAAGAAAAAAATAAATAAATAAATAAAAATAAAAAAAAATTCATGTCAAATTAATGAATTTTTGTTTATGATGTTATGATGAATTTGCATTACAGTTAATTATGTGAATAAGATATATATGTATATAAGTAGTCATATATATATATATAGAAAAATATATATAGGTTATATTCTAAATATAAATATTTCTATATATACTTATTATCATTACGTGATTTAAGTATTAATATGTTATAAACGTATTACTTATATATATATATATATATATTATATATGTTGACTTTTGGTTAAAAGAGAGAAAAAAAAAAGGGAAAGTTATGTTACGTTATATATTAATGTAGCAATTATGTGGATAACGTGAATTGTGGCAAGGGAAAAAAAAAGGAAAGAATGGATTGAAACGTGAGGTTTCAAAAATTAATGAATTGCCTTTTTAATTTGCATTGAAACCTATTCAATTGCATATATGTCAGATACTTTTATTTACCAGAACTTCACGTACAATATTTTTTTTCAGTTCTCCCTCAATTTCCTCAATTCCCATGAATTGTGCCTTGTAATTCATCAGAAAATTCTGATTAATGTGAAGAGTATAACGTGTAACGTAAACTGAATTCATTTTTTTACGTTATGTCTCTCTCTCCCTCTCACATATTCTCTCCCTTTCTATTTCATTCTTATTCTCTTCATTGTGTTCATCTTCCTTCTTCTTCCTCTCAAATTCCCCTGCTATTATTTGTTAGAAATATTGTGTTTTCTTTGGGTGAATTCAAAAGAAGGTTAAGAGAAATCGTTTTGAGGTAAGCACACCTTTTTTCGGTATTTTCTGAAATTGTATCTCTCCTCAGTCCGACTGCAATATCTCCGTCATGGAATCTCGTTTTGCTCTGAAATTTTTATATGTCGTTCATGCATGTGTTATGTGATATTCCTCCAAGTTTCATGTTATTTTGATTTTTCTATAAAAAGTTATGAATTTTCTTTTCTCTATCACTCACTGCTGATTTGTGTTAAACGGTATTGTTGATTGTCTTTATGTTCCGACCCTTATATCTTTGTCTACAAATTTCGTTTTGCTCTAAAATTTTTTTTATATGTTATTCATGTATGTGTTATATGTTAACTCTCAAAATTTCACCTCAATTGGATTTTTCTATGAAAAGTTATGAATTTTCTTCTTTCTGCCACTCATTGCTAATTAATGCTGATTAGTAACATTGAATTTTCTTTATGTTTCAACCCCCATAACTTTGTCTATAAATTTCCGTTTGCTTTGAAATTTTAATATGAATTTCATGAATATTTTATGTGATGTTGTTCCAAATTTTGTGCCATTTCGTGTTATGTAGGCTAAGATATTAATTGTTCATGTTCTACACCTCATAGGAATGTGTTGCTGATTGTTTATGTTGCATAAAAATGTCGTTTTTATTCATAATGCAAATTAAGGTTATTTTACACGAAATTTGGTGAATATGTTTATATATATGTTAAGTAAAGGACTAGAAAGTTTGGTAATGACTTGATTAATATTTTATGTGTTATGAAGTTTTTATGATGCTAGGTATTTAGACTGTTTAAACAGTAAATTGGTTGAACTTTTACTGTGTAATATTTTTGTATGATTATTTGATTTTATTTGGTGATGGGAAATTTTATGGTTCTGTAATTATATGTCAACGACTTGTAATTTGAATTTTAGGGTCATTATAATTTTATTTTAATTATTGGAAAATGATAATTGCATGGAACTCACTGCTTACACATAGGATGTATTTTTGGCCTCTGCATTCTAAAGCATGATTTGAAATATGTTGAACTTATTTGAAGCTAATTTTTGGATATGTTGTAATTTTATATGTCTATGATATGTAGTATTTTTATGGAATTATTTTAGAATGTAGATAATTTATTATAGGAATGCAAGTGTGGACAGCTCACTGTATTGTTTTGCTGGTAGATTCTATATTGTATGTTATGTGATTTATTTAAATTATTAAATGAAATTTTTATGGCTAAAGAAAAATCATGGTGATAGGTTTATGTTTATCTTTATTCCTGCCAAATTTGGTACTCAAATTATATGTGAATGTAAAGTTATTAATTTTTAAAGCAGTGAAGGTCTGGTTGTCAGTTTATTTTTAAAGTTTTGTGATCATATTTCAAAACTATTTTTGAGTATACAAATGAACTTCATTTTTAACGAATTAGGTGTCAATAGAAAGCTCAAAATGTCTACTTTTATTTGACACTAGTTCTAGGTCATTTTGAATTTTGTGTGAATTGTTATGATTTTTGAAACATACAAAGGTCTGGCTGTCAGTTTTGTAAAGTCTAGTAATCTTGTGTAATTGTTTGTTTTATTTCGTGTTTTGATATTATTTGAGATGAAATCAGCTATTTAGGTGTTGTTTTAGTGAGATGGATGTATTTGATAAATTATTATAATTTTCTTAATAATTTTATTATATTATGGCATGAACGGTTCTAAAGGCAAGCACCCGAGACCTCAATCGCACGCCACCGTCGAAAAAGTTTATAAAGGTGAAGTAGGGCAATTAGGTAAGTACATTCTCACCTACAACATGATGAGTTTAAGTTTGAAATCTATGTTCATGATGGTTTTATGATGATTTCTCATGATGATTTTACATGAAGTATTATGATGAGTTTTTAGGGTATGACAGTTTATGCATGTTTTGATGATAACGTTTTTCAAAGCATGAAAGTATAAGTATATATATATATTACCTAAATAAGTGTTACACATCCAATGTTATGATATGTTTATGTTTATGATGTCATGTTTGGTTTGGGATTAGCTACCCCTCTCCTCTTATGACGGCACGCCTATAGTGATGATTATGGTGCAATACTTGGGCCCTTAAGATAAAACGGATAAGTTTTAAAATGGTTGATATAATGCAAGATATGTTACTTATGAAACTGTGCCTAGTGCACTATTATGATAATGTTGAAGATGTTTATGAAATATTTTAAGTTGTAAGATTTACAAATATACTTACTAAGCGTTTGCTTATTTAAGTTTATATCATATTGCAGATAAGGGTAAGAAAACCATAGATTAGGAGGAGGATCAAGGTGGGCGTGTGAGCTAAGCAAGATAAATTGCAAATGGAAGACGCCAAGAAAGAAAGAAATTTTGATGAAATAAACTATGTTTATAAATTTTGAACTTTAAGGATTTAAATTATGTTTTATAATTTTGAGAATGTTTATTTGATGGACTTTTATTATTTTATAAATTTTCTTTCGCATTAAAACTGTATTTAAACAAATTTTATTTTAATCGTTCAGAACTGCCGATCGAATTCGACCTACCGAAGTATGTATGCAAATTTTATTAATATTTAAAGGATGTTTATAATCAAGTAATTTACTTTTTAAAAAAAATGGATTAAGTTATTATATAATGATTAAGTTATTTAAAAAAAATTTCATGGATCCTGGGTTATGTTCTCAATTTATCTTTTTAATTAAATAGTTTGTCCAATAAAGAAAAGTATTACGAAATGAAGGTAACGACATCTATAACGTCTGTAAAAAGGGGCGCCACACATGGTACTATAGATGGTTTGTGATTTATCTGGGATTTTAGGTTTGAAATATTAATATTTAAAAAAAAAAAACTTGAGATATGATTGAAATATTCATAAAGATCATACTTTCATAATTCAATTTATAAAATTTGAGGAGAGAAAAGTAGAAGAAAACATGGTAAAAATATTTTTCTAGTGGCACAAAATTGGAAGAAACTATTGGGCCAAAAGGGGCAGTCGCCCCCTAGCCTATTGTAACTCCGTCTCTGATTATTGGTGCAGCACACCTGTAATGAGCCATTCGTCAATGTTTACATCTTCACGTTCGCAGATGGATGATTTAGAATTCGTCAAGAGAGTTGAGAACGACCAAACCGGAAGAGAATAATCGGCAAAGTGGGATTGGCACTTTTATGGCCTTTAGAATTCACTGTGAGGATTTCGATCTGAAGCATCGCCAATATGTATGTGAAATCGGAGACGCTGTTTTTAAAAATAAATAAAGGAAATTCTCACATATTAGACACATTCAGATAAATTGCACTGTTGCATTATGATAATCAGCAGCAAATAAAACTTAAAAAGACTTGAAATGCAAAAATGAAATCAACAATAAATGAAATGAAATGCCAAAATACAATAATAGTGACATGCATAATCTATATCAACATAAAAATCAACAGCAAATGAAATACCAAAAAAACGATAATTATATGTATAAATTCTTAACATCCACAAAGCATTCAATTAAAGAATATCAAGAGTAAAAAAATAATTCTGAATCACAGAGTTAACAAGAAAAGTGAGTCCCATATTTACAAAGTTGTATTTGAAAGCTATGAATAAGAAAGTTTCACTATGGGAACAAAACTGTTATTGAAATTCCTTTTATAACTTATCTTGTGCTAATTAACCTGAATTCTATCTACTGAAATAAATGACAAATGCGTTTTCATGTAAAATTCTTTAAATTGAGCTCAATATCTAGATGCATTGGCAATTTTGTCTGCTACAAAATGAAGAATAAACATTGTACATAACTCGAATCTTGCTGCCAATATTAGTTAAATCTTAGAAATGATATGAGAACTATTAATAGTCAATTTACCATTAAAAAACATATATTGATTAGTTATTTTTTCAAAGTACTCAAAAGCGGGATTAAGGTCTTTCCGATCAGGAATTTGAGGAAGACCCACTTTAGCATCCATGGCAACGTGAAACCTATTGATGGTTGCTTGATATGAAAGCATTCCCCAATTCTGTTTCTTGAAAATGCTCGATTCTAGAAATCATGGCAGAATCATTAATGGAGAACCCAAGAACCTGATAAGAGCAAGGAATGTATATTTAACTTCTCAAAAAACTAACATTGGGATTTAGCTTGAACAAACTTCTTGCAAAACTAGCATTGGGATTTAGCTTGAACAAACTTCTTGCGCATTAAAAAAAAAAAAAGAAAAAAAAAAAAAGTAAAGGAAAGAAAGAAAGAAAACAAACAAAAAAAAAAGAATATTGGAATGCCATGCCACCTAATAATCTCCAATAATTAATCAAAAAAATCCTTACTTCGAATCTAATCACAAGTACTAATTTAGCTCAGTCCAAATAACACACAAAACCAGAAATAAAAAGACAAAAAATTACTGATAAACATTTTTGAAACATCATATAACTTGGTTGGTCATTTGTAGTTGAACTTGAAAACAAGCATTGATGTCGCACACCTACAATGAGCCATTCATCAATGTCTTCATCTTCTCTTTGGCGGATAAACGATTTAGAATCCATCAAGAGAGTTGAGACTAAACCTGTGAAACCCTTCGTTTTTAATAGAAAAAGATTTCAAAATTCTGCGCCTATTTGTAATTTCTGGTAACCTTGAGCGGAAATCTATTCTAGAAAATTTTCTAGCAAAAACTCTAAAAAGAAAAACAACAAAATTTGGTCATAAAGACCATCCCACCCCTTTTTTTTTTGTCTTCTTCTTTTTCTTTTTCCACTTTTCTTTTGTTACTTATTCTTTTTTTATTTATTTCTTTCTTTTTTCTTTTCCCTTTTTGTTCTTCTCCACACCATGCACAGAAAGTACACCCCCTACCTTCTTCTGTGAACCATCTCTTGCCATCGCCCACTAACATGCCCCATCCCATCGCGACTGTCACCGCTTGAAGTCCCACTAGCTAACATGCCGCCCCGTCACTCGTCGCCAGTTGCCATAGAGAGCTGTGGGAAGTTTGAAGTTTTCAAACTTCTCCACATGATTCCGGCATCATCTAGCTCCCGTTCTTCTTGCCAATTGTATCGTTGGATTCCTCTCATCGAGGAGAACAAGATCCAGCCCCTCTTAAGTCAAATCGTCGCCATAAAATCCAAACCTACACCACCCCTCCTTGTAGGTTTTTCCCCCTTTTTCGGCGACCCGAGCTCCATTTTAAAAAACCAACTTTGGAATAGTGATCCTAGCATCGAGAGCTTTATTTTGATACCGATATCTGTCGCCGCCTTGCCGATCAACCTTGGCCAACATCGATCAACTCTTGGTCAATGGCGGTCAACAATTGACCCTAACCACCAAATTGAAGAAGACGTCATTCCGGCCTGTTTCTAACATTTTAGACGTGTTCGTGGTGTTAGATTTATGAGATGAAATTCCAAAGGCCAAGTTCAGCCATTCAAAGTTTCAATAGCGACTGTGTTTCAAATCTTTTCGTGGTCTAATGCCATCGACTAAGTTGGTAGGAACTCTATTATTCATCTCTTGTGACATTTCATTTAATTAGCAAATAAATTGGGAATTTAAATGATATGGATCTTAATATACACACACAGACACACATATATATAGTTTATTGGACGGTAAGTTATCATTGTTGTTGTCGATGTTGTTGTTCTTGTCAGTGTCGATATTGCTAATTTTGTTAATGATATGTTGTTGTTGTTGTTGTTTTTGTTGTTGTTGTTGTTGCTGGTACTGTTATTATTGTTATTATTATTATCATTATTATTAATATCATTGTTATCGCTATTGTTATTGTTATTGTTATTGTTATTCTCATCATCATCATCATCACTATTATAACTGTTATTATTATTAAGGCTATGAATATTATTGTTGTCATTATTATTGTCTTCGATATTTTTATTCATTATTGTTCTTATTGTTGTTATTATTACTGTTATTATCCAAAATTTGTTATTGAATTGGTTTTAAATACATTTTAATCTGGATCTTGGTTTTTATATGCGTGCTAAGTACCTATATGCTTATTGCTAATTAGGATTAAGAACAATTAAGTTATACTAAGCTTGGCCTTGAAATTGGCCTGATGACTTTGAATGGCCTGATGACTTTGACGGAATGATTGAATTAGCCTGTTACCAAAGATCAATTTATTTAGATTTGGTAGGTTTGTATTGTCATGGCCCCTTACGGACATCACAGATATCTTTACATTCGTTCTTGATACCATTATTTAAGATAAACTATTTTAAATAAAAACATAATTTGGAAATATACCCCAAGATCCATTCATACATTTTTTTTATATATAATAAACTACTTGATTATAAACATTCCTTATATAGTCTATCACACCAAAACAAAAGAACCATAATTTTAAAAAAAATCAACACAACTTTTAAAATCTGCTTACACAGTTCGGTAGGCCATACTTCAAACTTCGGCAGGCCGAACTTGACCAGCAGTCTGAACTTCAACCACCGGCAGGCTGCCCGAGGCTCTACAAAATAGGGTTTAAAAATCGCTAAGATCGGCAGACCGACACAGAATCGGTAGGGTAATCATTGCACTAGCAAACTGACCAATAATGATTGGCAGGCCGATCTGTTGTTGAAAGAAAATTTTTAATTTAAAACGAGTCTCAATATTTCAAAATGTGGAAGACAAATAATAATACTATAAAGTTAAAGAGACATAGTTCAAATCTTTAAAGCTATTCAAATAAACATACTTAGAAAAGTAAAAGATAGTTTATAACTTTTATAACTTCTTTGGCGTATTCTATTTCCAATCCATCGTTCTTTGCTTATCTCACACTCCTCTCCTCGCCCCTCATCTATTCCAAGATCTTCTTACCTTTATCTGTAACATGATGAAAAACTGAATAAGTAAAAGCTTAGTAAGTACATTTCATATCTCACAACGTAAAAACATTTTATGAACATCTTTATGAAATATCATCACCATAAGCATCATCACAATAGTGCACTAGGCATAGTTTCATACAGAACATATCTTTCGTTACATTATCCATATTAAAACTTTGTTCATTTTATCTTAGGGGCCTAAATGTTGCACTATTACCATCATCATTGGCACACCGTCATGAGAGGAGAGGGGTAGCAAATCCCAAACCAAACATGACATCATAACATAAACATAACATAAACATAGGTGTGCAACACTTATTTAGGTGATATATATATACATACATATTTATATACTTTTATACCTTGAAATACGTTATCATCAACATGCTTAACTTTTGAACATCAAATCTTTCATAAATAACATTAAATGAAACATCATTGAATCATCATAGATATCATCATGAACATAATTTCAAACTTTTACAAACCACATCATGTTGCAGGTAAGAATGTACTTACCTGTTTAGGTTATTCAACCTTAACTGTAGGTGACGTCCCCACAGTCTTGATGTGCTCACTCCTTAGTGTGTCCATGTCATACATTCATTTAAAAATAAAATTAATATTTATTTACATTAAAGAATCATCCATTACCATAACATATACACCTCTAATTTAAGAAATACATGAACACAAATATCTGCCTGACCTTTATGTAATCCTAATTCAACAACTCATAATTTGTACATAATTAAGGTATGAGACTTTAAAGGGACAAAGCTAACACATAAACATAATATCATGATTTTTTCGTTGGTCATAAAAATTCCATTGGTAACTAAAACAAGTCACACAACACACAACAGAAAATCTGCTAGCAATAACAAAACAGTGAGTAGTCCTTACTTACATTCATATAATAAATTATCTATATCCTAAAATAATTTCATAAAAATATTACATATAATAGACACTTAAAATTACAACATGGCCAAAAATTACCTTTAAGTAAATTCAAAACGTCCCAAAAAGTGCATTGGAAGACAGGAACAAAAATAGCTTCCAACATATTAGGCAATGAGTTACATGCAATCATCATTCTCAAAAAATTAAAATAAATTTATTTAGACCCTCAAATTCTTATGACATCTTATTAATATATAAATACAGAAGCTCAAAAAGTCTCATTCTCAAATAAATTCATTTAATTAAACAAAAACGTCACACATCACAAGTCTAACAATCCACTGATAAAGCAGTCTCAAAACCTAGTCTTAATGAAAATTCAATAACACATAAAATATTCATCATATCATCATGTGACTTTCTAGTTCATAACTTAACATATACATAAACATATATATAAAATTTCGTAAGAAAAATCAGTCATTTGCCCTATGAACCAAAGACTACATTTTTGTACAACATAACCAATCAGCAACAATTCATTATGAGTGGTAGAAGAAAATTCATATCTCAACATAGGAAATTCCAATTAATGTGAAATTTTAAGGGATAACACATAACACATACACAAATAACATACTAAAATTTTGCAACAATCGGATATTCATAGGCAAAGTTATAGTAGTAGGAACATGGAGAAATTCTATTTCAAAAATATACCTAGAGCGAAATTCTTACCTCAAACAATTCTTCTCAACTTTCCTTGAATTCGTCCAAGAGAAAAAAAAACAATATTTTATTCAAATATTTGTAACAAAAATTAAGGAGATAAAAGAAGGTGAAACATGAAGAAAAGAGGAAGAAAAATGTATGTGAATGAAATATCGGTCTCATTCAATAATGAGAGAAAGAAAGAGAGTGTAATGTATGTGAATGAGAAGAAAAATAAAAATGAAATATCAGTCTCACTCAATAATATCAGAAGTTCTAACTAAAATCGTGGAGAATGGAGAGAAATAGGGGAAAGTCAACAAATTTGTTCTCACTTACCATATTTCACAATTTCAAAAGAGGAAACCCTCATCAAATAATCTAATCAACTAAAAAGTCAAACATTTTATTATCTAAAATGAGGAATCAAACCAAAAATATGTCAATCAATCAAAATTTAATCATCCAATTATAGCCAATCACAATAATTATTATTGTCACAAATTTTGGGAGATTTCAGCCGATTGCTTGTCGGCAATCTTCAGCCTGCCGATGGTTCACTTCGGCCTGTTGAAGCCGTGAGGTCTAGCCAACCGATTAAATCCATTAGCCTGCCGTTTCGTGAGGGATAATCTGACCTACCAAACCTGGAGGATTGGCCTGTCGAACTACCATACACACTATGTAACGCCCGCCTAATTTGATGTAACGGATAATGTTATTTATGACGATGATAAGTGTTTTACTCATGATATATGTTATGATATATGATAAATGGTGCTAACCATTTTATTTTAAGTGTTGTGACAGGTGACGCTCGCATGGAATTGATGTGCTCAAATGTTCATGTCATTTATGTTATGTGTTTAATTATATTTTATTGTTAATTAAATGTTATGAATGATTTTTGAGTATTAAGGCAGTTCGGCAGGCCGGACAATTTAGTTCGACAGGCCAAAATGATGTCCTCAGAACGGCAAGACGATGGTGTGCCATCGGTAGGCCGGACTTCTGAGATCGGCAGGCCGAACTTCTGAGATCGGCAGGCCGATGACAGCTGACAAGTAGTCAGCAGAAATTTTACAAAATTGTGATAAGATGGAATTTATGATATGGATGTTTTATTCTGATTAAATATCATAATTATGGGATGATTTGTTTAATTTGGTAAAGAAACATTTGACTTTTGAATTTATTGAATTTGATGGATAAGTTTTCCCGTTTTACAAAAGTGATATATGGCAACTCGACCCGTTTTTGGAAGTTTTGATCTTTTTCTCTCTAAATTCTATCCTATCACACAAAATATGCCTTTCAATTAATCAGAAAATTCTGATTTGTATTAAGGGGATAAGTTTTCCTTATTTTTGAAATTCATTTCCACGATAGCAAAAAAAAAAAAAAAAAAAAAAAAAAATTTCTCAAACAAACTTTTCATTTCTCACTCTCTTTTCTCTCTCACGTATTCTCTCTCTCTCTCTCTCAATTTTTCTCTCATCCTCTCTTCTTATTCATCCTCTCAAAATTCTTCTCTGTTATTATTATTAAAAATATTCAAAAATTTCTTTGGATTTTTCGAAGGAGCTTGAAGAAGGATTTGTTCTAAGGTATGAGTTAATTGAAATTTTTCTTCCCTTCAAACCGACTGCCATATCTTCATCTATGAATTTTATTTTACTCTAAATTTTTAGTATGATAAATATACATGTGTTATGTGATTCTCCTCCAAATTTCACATTGTTTTGAATTTTCTATATATAGTTATGAATTTTCTTCTCTTCACCACTCACAATAAATTATTGCTGTCTGTTTTTGTGCACATTTGTGTGGGTGTTATTTTTAATGTAAATGCATGTGTTATTTCACAAAATTTGGTAAAGAAGTTTATATATATGTTATGTAAAGGACTGGAAAGTATGGTGATGATTTAATTAATATATTAAGAGTTATAGAAATTTTATGAATGCTAGGTATTTAATTTGTTATTGCAGTGAATTGTTAAATTATTATTGTGTAAAGTTTTTATATGACTATATAATTTTATTTGGAAATAAGAAAATTTTGTGCTACTGTATATGTAGGTTAAAAATAATGTCATATGAATTTTGAGGTTTAAATAAATTTATTTTAATTGTTCGGCACAAATTATTACATGTAGCTTACTGTGTAGCACTTAGAGTATGATTTTACTCTCTGCCTTCTAATGTATGTTTTGAAGTGATAAGAATTTATTTAAGGCTGAATTTTAAATATGTTATAATTCTGTGAGTGTTTTA
>CAMOHE010048157.1:0-22272 GCA_946598075.1 Artocarpus hirsutus
GGTAATCAAATTACCCAAAAGTAGGGTAAAATGAATACCTCACAAAACATGGGTTTCATATTCCCTGTCATATTAATACCTCCATCTCTCCCACAGAGCAAGCCACCACTCTCTTAGCAGTCAAACCCTATGACTCCAAAGCTCCTCCAAGTTCATCGACATCATCACCGTCACTGTGCCTCCTCTCATAATCACGGCAACAGTACAAGTTCAAATCTTTCCTCCTCTCTTTCTTTTCATTTGATTTTCTTTTGTTTTTTTTTTATTTCTTCCTTCCATGAATCTAATGATTGAAACCCTATTTCTGTGATAATTTTTTACTTTTGCATATTTTTAATTGCACTGATGAGGTTTGTTTTATGAGTCAATTTTAGGTTGTTTGACTATGACATTGATGAAATTTAAGAGCTAGTTGTTTGGTAGTGAATAAAGTAGGTTTTGGAAAAAAGACCTTGCATCCAATATGTCTTCTCTTATCTCTATGATTGTAGCACATGTAGATGTTCTGAAATTGAAGCACATGTAGATGTTGTTTTGGCAGCATAGTCATTGCTCATAGAAATACTTACCCTCTCTCTCTACCACCAGTGTAGTTAGTAGTCCTATTCATATTAGGGTTATTTTATAATCACTTGTGTATTTGTGTGTTTGTGTGTTTCATGTAGGTGTTGTTTCATATCAGGCTTTTATTGCGCATGAGTTCATAGACTAGAAGTCTTTGAATCCCTCTCTCATCATTCTCTGCGCAATATCCAACTAACTTCACAAGATTTGGATGCTTGACAACACCTAGAAAGTTCACTTCATTTATCCATTCCTTATGCCCCTGGAAACTAGAATGCAAACATGGTGATTTCATTAGACTTCCTCAAAGTACTTGACAATGGCATCTCAAAAGCTCAAGCTCCAACATTCACTTAATATTAGTTATATTACCCCTCACTAGCTCACCAAGCCTCTAATGTGGTATAAATATCAGCAAAGTAATATTGGTAGGTTTAGCCTTAAAAGACGGATACACGTGCTCAAGTTTTATAGTAATGTTTCTTCTCATAGTAGGCTTGTACGAAAAACATGAAGGAATATAAGTATCAGCTTAAATCTCTCTAATAAAAAAACAAAAAAACCACACAAATTTGTCTTTTTTTGGTCGTATTAAACAGTTGATTGCAAAATTATTAACACAAATCTTGGTATTATGATAATAAACACAGCTAATCTCTATTGTGTACTTGTTTGTTATTTTGGTAAAAACTTAGTCATATCAAGGTTATATCATAATCTGCAATTGCCCTTTTCTTTTAAATTTTCCATGGGAATTTTGGTAGGAATGGTTTTAATTGTCCTTATTGGGTACAAATTGAGAATCACTTTAGCTACCATGGACCTCACATTCTCTTTCTAGCTTATATGTTTGTGTGTGCATGTCTGAGTGTGATGAAAGTGATGTTTTTCAACATAGCTCAATAGCCAAACTCTACTGTGTAATTGTTTGTTATTGTTTTGGTAAAAACTTAGGCACATATGGCTGTGATGTTACTTTGGCTTATCACCTTGATGAACAAGGCTTACTTTACATGATACCAAATTTAAACCATTTACTTTTTGGATTAGTTTATTAGTTTTGATCAAGATGTGATATTAGCCAAATTTGGGTTTGAATCATTTGTTTCTTTTATTTATTTGTATATGCAAATATGGCTCGTCTTTCATTGGCTGTTAAAAAAAGAATTGTGACAATATTACTACAATATATGGAGTCATTACATAAGATGACAATATTGTTGATCTTGATGATATTTATCATCCTTACTAAGAGACATACAAGTACAAATAGATTGGGTGAAACTTCATATTATAGGCATCATATACGTCATCTAAATTTTTATAGAATGATACATGCTCGTGACCTAGTATGCATCGAGAGTACTTGAATGGATAGGAGAACATTTGCCATTTTATGTCATCACCTTAAAACAATTGGAGGTCTAAAAGGAACCAAAAACATGAATGTGGAAGAAATGGTAGATATATTTTTATATATTATATCTCCTGATGTTAAAAATAAAATTATGCGGCATCAATTTGCATGTTCAGGTGAAACTGTTAGTAGACAGTTCAATGTTGTCTTAGGTGCTTTGTTATGTCTTCATGAGTTATTACTAAAAAAGCCAGAACCAATTCCTAATAATTCCACTAATGAAAGATGGAAATGGTTTAAGAATTGCTTAGGTGCACTAGACGGTACATATATTAAGGTCAACGTTCCAATGAAAGATAGGCCTAGATACCGAAGTAGAAAAAACGAAATTGTCACCAATGTATTAGGAGTAGTCTCCCAAGATATGCAATTCATTTATGTCTTGCCTGGATGGAAAGGTTCAGCTGCTGACTCTAGAGTGCTGCGGGATGCAATATCTAGGTAGAATGGGTTAAAAGTTCCAAGAGGTAATTGTAGAAATTATTAATTATATAGTTTCGTATTAGAAAAATGTAATTACTTTTCACCATTTCACTGTTTAATTTGTAGGACATTACTACTTATGTAATGCTGGATATCCTAACGGTGAAGGTTTTTTAGCACCTTATAGAGGACAACGCTACCATTTAAATGAATGGATGGAACCTCCTAATACTCCTGCAGAATTTTTCAATATGAAACATTCTTCTGCTAGGACTATAATAGAGAGGACATTTGGATTGTTGAAAGGACGATGGGCAATTCTTAGAAGTTGATCATATTATCCTGTTAAAGTACAATGTTGGATTATTCTCGTGTGTTGCCTTCTTCACAACTTAATTAGAAAAGAAATGCTTGTAGACCCTTTAGAGCATACGCTAGAGGAAAATGATCATAAATATCATGGTGATCAAATTGATGATCCAATTGATGTTGATCATGGTGATCAAATTGATGAAGAGACTGATGAACAAATTGATGATGGAAATGATTATTATAGGCATATTGAAACATCACATGCTTGGACAACTTGGAGAGACAACTTGGCTAAAGAAATGTTTGCACAATGGCATCTAAATCGACATTCATAGATCATGATTGTATTGGCGTAATTGTGTTTGTATTTGTGACTGTTTTATTGTTCATTGTTTATGCTTACTGTGATCCGGTGTCGTACCAACACCACGTGCGGCTGCGCACGATGTTCAGCTCTTCCCCGTTCGCCTCTGCCTGGACTGGTCGGCCTGCAACAATAGGAGGGATGCCTTAGAGGCGGGTGGCAAGGGGTGCTCGGTAGAGGTCGAGAACAAGTTAGTTAGGAAGGAGCTTGCTTGCCTCTTGAATGCTATAAATGCATCATATTTATAGGTTACTACTTGGACCGGGTGTTAGGTGGGTTTTGCCCACAACTCGGGTGTCACATCATGGCGTGTCAGATGGCAAGTGACAAGTGTTGCATCCCTTCATCGGTGGATGAGCTCGCATCTGATGGTGAATTATTTGTCACTTGTGGGCCAGTGATAGCGAGTAGCAACCTACTTAAGGAGGACGATGGTCCGACCCGAGCTGATGTTGAGTCTGAGGAGGCACCCTGAGGAGGTGCGACATGGAGGAGCCCTGAGGAGCACCTTGGACAATGCACCGAGTGTAATCGAGGTTAGTTATGAGCTCCAGGAACCTTCTATCGAGCTCGGAGGCCGACCACCTGGAGTTTGGCTCCTCGACGGTGGCGCCGAGCTCACCCTCGACAGTAACCTCCCAGTTCACCTGGTCAGTGTCCGGCTGGGTGGACTATGCCGAGTGGATGAGGTCGACTCAAGAAGGAACACCAAGAGGCGTCCCGAGACAATGGGAGACGAAGGGTCGTAGGGATTGTCAAGGACACGCGTTGCTCTGTGACCGATTGCGTTGCCTGTCAGGCATAATGATCGTGCCTCTTTGTCTTCTATGCCCATAATTCTGGCACGAAACGGCTATAAATAAGTCTCCCTTTTTGGCCCTTTGCACACGCAATTGAGATGACATTTTGCTCCTAAATTTTGACTGCCGAGCTATTAGCTGTAACCTGAGAGATTTCAGCTCTCGAGAACACTTAGCTGAACACATAATTTTTGAGAAGTTCGAGAATGAGTGACTTGTCTGATTCTCAAAATGTAGATATTTCTTGGTTGGATAGTAGCTCCGAGACCTCATCGCCTCGTTCGGGCACTAGTACTGGGCATGTACCGCCTAGACAAGAAGGAGTCGGGCGACTCGCACAAATATTGCAGCTTGACTTCCAGACCATCCTCGAGCAAGAATTTCTTGACATGCTAAATGGACAGAGCCCCGTGAGACCGTGCAGGGGAGAGGACCCCTATATTAGAGCAGCAACTGCTGGCTCCTCCCGAGTTATCGCCAAGGAGAGGGCCAAGCTTGGGGGGGTGGTCGATATTTCTAGCATGTCGGGACGACAATCTAGTGGCTCTGCCCTAGTTGTCGGTAGAGTTACTGTCGAGATCTCCGACGAAGAACAGTAGGTTGAAGAGGTAGAGCCGGTTGAGAGCCCCCCAACAGACGAGGGCGTTAGGGTAGCGTGTGTCCGTGGTGTAACTGCTTACAGGATCAGCCGGCAAGGGCAGACCCGACGGCAGACTACTCCAGCACGTTGGCAGAGTCTCGGCTAGTGGACCTTCGCGTCAAGTTCAGCATTCCCAACGACGTCATTATGATCGCCCTCGAGTAAGGAGACTCCCCCTTGACCCTGCCAGAGGGGTACATTACACTGTATGTGAAGTTCTTTCACGCTGGGCTACGCCTGCCATTCCACTCCTTTCTTCGCCTGGCACTCAACGACCTTAATGCGTGCCTGGCTCAGCTAAACCCGAACAGCTATAGGCTGTTGATCGGGATGTATATGTTGTGGAGGTATTACCAGCCTTCCGAGATGCCGTGGGAGGCATTTAAACAAGTGTTCAAAATGAAGAAGCTTCCCCGACAGTCCGGCTAGTACTATTTCATCGGCTTCAAGAAGGACTTCATTTTGGGCAACCCTGACTCAGACAAGCTCTGGAAATACGAGTGGTTCTATGTCAGGGGGAATTATTTAGCTTGAGCTGGTGAGGCCATCTCCGAGGATTAACGTGTCTTGAGGATGTTCGAGCAGGGGCATGTCTGGAGCAAACGGCCATGGGCCCCGTGTAACATAATCAGGGCGGTCGAGGATCTCTTCGAGAAGCCAAGGGTGAAAAGACAACAGACCTTCCTACTCAGCAAGGAGACCTTATCGCTCTATGGTTGGTTTGGGGGAACCAACGAAATAAATCCCCCTCAGCCTGCTTGATCTGCCGAGCAGATCACTGTCATCAGGCCAGGCGCCATCGACATCTTGGGGCTGAGCATAGTCTGATCCGGTCGGCCGATAAGGGAGCCACCATTATCCAACTTTGAGAGCTCCTTAGGTGGCTCCTTCGACGCAAGGCCACCGGTTGTAGACGAAGACCTCGAGGACGTGATTAGGCTTCTGTATCCGTCGTGCCTGCTCCGGCTCAAAGGTTGGTCCCGAGTTTTGCTATCTTGTTTTTAGCATTTGCCAACCTAGTTCTGACTTGAATTTATTTTTGTTATTGCCTCGCAAAGATGTCCTCTATGCCTGAGCAGATAAGCGGGAAGGAGAGGCGTGCCTTGATGGGACGCCTTTGTGGTAAAGGCAAGAGCGTGGAGGTCAGGAGGAAACGCAAGCGGACCCCCCGAGTAAAGCGCCCACCATATACCGAATAGCAACCCGCCGCAGACCAAGAATAGTAGCCCGAGTCGACAGGGATTAGGATCTCCTCAAGTGCCACTCCCAAAGCTAGGGGAACCTTGCCACACACCCAGAGGAGGCAGGCCACCTATAGGAGGCATATCCTTGAGCATCTCGGGGATGTCGTTCCTCAAGACGACTTCCTATGGAACCTCCGAGGTGAAGGCTTCTAAAGGGTGTTTGAGGCAGTCTTTCGATCGGCTACTTTAGTAAGCACCCCGTCTTATAATTTTTCCAATCAGCCACCTCTTATTGATAACTGACCGACCTTATTTTCACAGGCAAGCTCCTACACCCATGTGGTCTATTCCATGGGATGAAAGAGACTCACCACGTGTAGGAAAGGCTTAATAGGGCCACCCTCAAGCTTCAAGAAGTCGAGAAGAAGCTCGGTGAAAAAGACACCAAGTTAGATCAAATCAGGGCTTCATTGTCCCAAGCTGAGGAGGAGGCGAAGAAGGCGAAAGAGGAGCTCTTAGAGGAGAGAAAAACTGCCAAACTGGTCAAGAGCTAGCTCATTGAGGAGAATCGTCACCATGCGGAAGAGCTCATGGGCTGGCTTGCACAAGCCGTAAAGGAATTCAAGGAATCCTTGGCGTACACTGACCTCTACTACTTTGGTATGGTGGACCTGAAGGAAGAGTTGATCGGGCAATGCCTTGAGGCCATGAGTTTCAACTGGTCGACACTGATAATGGAGCCCGGGGAAATAGCGGCCCCACAGGCATCCGAGGTCGTTGAGGCAGACGACGACGACTATGGCGACGATGAGGCGGACCAGGCTGTTAGAGGACAAGGTGATGGTGGCAACGAGGATGATGCCGGGGACAGGGCCCAAGCTTAATCGTCTCATTTTTATTTATTTTTGTTTGCTGTGTCTAGGCTCAGGAGGTGCCCGATTATTTGTACCTCCCCACTATTTTGAACTAATAACATTTTCCTTTCTAAGATTGTTCTTGGAATTTTGAAATTTCATTCCAAGTGAACATATTCTCGAATAAGTAAGAGTTCCTCAGGAGAGTAGGTATCTCAGCTTAAGGTTGATTAGTTAATTGGATCAGGTTAGGTACTTCTCGAAAGGAGCTTTCTATTACTTGTTCTCTGATTCTTTTTCAACCTAGGTTCTATCGACTTGTGATCCTGACAATCACCCGAGTTAATCCAAGAATGTTGTGGCGATCCAGTTAGGTCACCCGTTTCTCGGTTGGGCAAAGCACAATAGCATGTGATAACCCTTGCCCTGTCGTAGCCCCCCTAGACTTGTTTAAGTTGTTGAAAACTTGTACAAGTCTAACGGTGGTAAGGACTTTATCCTACTAGGATGACTTACGGGCAGTCTGCGGGAGGCAGACATAATCGGTTGTCTTTTGATCAGCTCCCTAGCGTAACTGGCAGTTAGGACAATCTGTCTTCGAGATTTGCATCTAGATAACTGAGTTAGGGTTAAAGTAGCCCTATTTGGGATTTAAGATTCCTTAGACATGTATTGGTCAATGGAACAGTGTAGGAATTTTACATTTCATTGATATATGATATTTATAATCCAGTCCTATTCAATAGGTCTAGTTACAAAGAAACGTAGCCAGAGGTCAAAAAGCATTTCTAGCTAGTTTCAACAAAAGAATCTTTTCAGTAGCTCGACGTTCCAAGGGTGGCCGAGCACATTACCGTCGGTGTCAGATAGTTTATATGTTCCTAGCCGTATAATGCCCACGACCCGGTAAGGTCCATCCCATTTTGGTCCAAAGACTCCCAGGCCGGGTTGGGGGACCGTGACTTTCTTCAGCACCAAGTCTCCGACTTTAAAGCTTCTTAGTCGAACTTGCTTGTTATAATACTAAGCAACGACTTGATTCCAGGCTGCATTATGGATAATAGCTTGGTTTCTTCTCTCCTCGAGCAAGTCGAGTTCGGACATCATGGTTTCGGCATTTCGGGAGAACTGCTCGATTCGGTAGCTTGGTAGACCGACTTCGACAGGTTTCACGGCTTCATCACCGTACACAAGCGAGAACAGTGTTTCTCTAGTAGTGGTCCGAGCAGTTATTCGGTAGGCCTAGAGCACTTTCGGGAGCTCGTTAATCCATGCTCCCTTAAGGCCTTTGAGCTTCTTCTTTAAGTTGTCCTTGATCGTTTTGTTCAGTGCTTCGACCTGCCCGTTACTCTGAGGATAGCTCGGGGAAGAGAAAACTTTCCTAAAACCAAGCTATTCGTAGAGGCGGAGCAAACTTGCTGCTTCAAATTGCTTGGCGTTGTTGGTCATGATAGTGTGCGGGATCTCGAACCGACAAATGATGTTCTTCCACACGAAGTTGGTGCATTTCGCCTCGGTCATGCTAGTGCAGGGTTCCACCTCGACCCATTTGGTCAGGTAGTCAATAGCCACAATGCAATATTTGAATTGAGACCGGGTGCGGCGAAAAGGGCCCAATCAAGTCTATGGCCCATTTTGCGAAAGGCCACGCCGAAGTAACTAAGGTGAGGGGCTCGGCGTGGTGCACGGGCAACCTCGTAAATTGCTGGCACTTGATGCATTTTCGCATGTATTCCTTGTAATCTTGCTGTATGGTTGGCTAATAGTAGCCCTACCGAAGGCATTTTTGGGCTAGAGACTGTCCCTCGGAATGGTTTCTGCATATGCCTTCATGGATCTCGTTCATCAAGTATTGAACCTCGTCCGACCCTATACACTTGAGGCATGGAGTCGTATAGCCGCGTCGATACAGTTTTCCATCGATCATCGAATACTGGGCTAAGCTGTTGCGGATCCAACATGCTTCTTCTTTATCGTCGGGTAATTCAGCTGTGGTCAGGAATCGGATGATCGGTTCCTTCAAGGGACCGTGACCTGTTTGGCTATACTTGACACCACTCCAGCTATACTTAGCTCGGTCAGCCGCTCAAGAGGGATAAAAGTTAGGTCATCTCTACCTAAACCCCACGCCAACCGGGTAAGGGTGCCGGCCTCGGAGTTTGCAGACCTCGGGATCTACTTGAAGTCGCATAACTTAAATTGGCCAACCAGTAGTTTAGTTTCTTTCAAGTATGAGGCGATTGACTCCGTCCAAGCCTAGAAAACTCCAACCACTTGCTGGATGACTAGTATTGAGTCACTGTGGACAGTGAGGCGTTCAACGCCGAGCTCTCTAGCAATTCAAAGTCTGGCCAAGAATGCTTCATATTCCTCTTTATTATTTGAAGCCTTAAAGTCGAACCTCAGCGCGTATGGTATTTTGTGGCCATCTGAGCTAATTAGCAACAATCCGGCCCCTGATCCGTCTACACAAGATGACCTGTTTATGAAGAGTTTCCATTCTTGCTCTGATTCAGGCCGAGGATCGCTGCAGCTAGGAGCATCATTTTAAACTTCAAGCGATTTCTCGGCCAGAGGCGTGCCTTGCTTAGCATCTGTGAATTTAGCGATGAACTCGGCCAGTGCCTGAGCTTTGATAGCAGTTCTCGGCACAAAATGAACGTCATATTGGCCTAGCTCGACTAACCACTTGGCCATTCGACCTGATATCTCCGGGCTCTGCAAAACTTGTCGGAGCGGGAACTTGGTCGGTACTTTTATTGTGTGGCCCTAGTAATAAGGCCGCAACTTCCAAGCTAAGGTGACCAAGGCAAAGGCTAATTTTTTCAGTGGGGGGTACCTCTCCTCAGCACCCTGGAATGCGTGGCTGGTGTAGTAGACCAGAAGTTGAGCTCTTTCTTCTTCTCGGACTAGAACTAAGCTCACGGTCCTCTCAGAAATAGCTACGTAGGCGGTTAATGTCTCCCCTGGTATAGGTTTGGATAGGAACAGGGGCATGGCCAGGTACCTCTTTAGGCCCTAGAATGCTTCCTCACACTCCCTGCTCCACTCAAACCTCCCCTTGAGTGCCTTGAAAAAAGGATGGCACTTGTCGGTAGCTCGGGAAACAAATCTGGATAGAGCCGCTACCATGCCGGTCAACTTCTGCACTTCTTTCATGGTCCGAGGAGAGTGCATGTCGATGACTGCCTATGCCTTTGTAGGGTTGACTTCAATGCCCCACTGGTTTACTAGGAATCCAAGGAACTTGCTCGAGCTTACCTCGAAGGCACACTTCGCCAGGTTGAGTTTCATCCCATACTTTTGGAGTATGTCGAAGCTTGCTCGGAGGTCAGTCATGTGATCGGGTGCTCAGATAGACTTGACCAGCATGTCGTCCATGTACACCTCCATTGCCTTGCCGATTAGCCTGGCAAACATCTTGTTGATGAGCCACTGGTAAGTTGCCCCCGCGTTCTTTAATCTGAAGGGCATTACTACATAGAAATAAAGCCCTGGTCGGTGACGAAGGCTGTCTTCACCTGGTTTTCCTCGGCCATCCGGATCTAATTGTATCCGGAGTACGTGCTGATAAAGCTCAACAGCTCGTGCCTAGCTATTGTGTCTACAAGTTGATCTATCTAGGGCAATGGGAAACAGTCTTTCAGGCACGCCTTGTTCAAGTCAATATAATCTATACAGACTCGCCACTTCCCACTAGCCTTTTTGACGAGCACGATATTTGCCAGCCACTCTAGATATTTCACTTCTCGGATAAATCTGGCCTTGAGGAGTTTCTAGACTTCCTCGTTTATCGCAGCGTATCTCTCCGGATTGAATGCTCTTCTCTTCTATATAATGCGCTTCTCTTCTATTTTACCGGCTTGTAATTGGGCTGCACGTTGAGGCGATGATAGATCACACTCGGGTCTATGCCAGGCATGTCCTCATGTGACCACGCGAACACGTCCCGGTACTTGGCAAGTAGCTTCTCCAGGTTGGCCCAGATCTCAGCTTGGAACTGTGACCCAAGTTGAACCATACGTTCAGGATGTTCTAGGTCCAGGCTGAACGGCACTAGGTCCTCGACAAGAGTTGCTCTAACCTCTTCCTTGGGAAGTCGGGGGTTAAGTTCGGCTAGCATTTAGGACTGCGGGTCCATCGATAGCTCTATCTTATCGGCCACGTAGATAGCCGAAATGTTTAGTCATGTGCTCGCTGCCTGGACAGCATTCTCATAGTAAGCTCGGGAATCCTTTTGGGACGACCGAATAACTCCGACCCCATTCTCTGTGGGGAATTTCATGGCCAAGTGGTAAGTGGACACAATGGCCTTCAATGCATTCAGTGTCGATCGACCGAGGATAATGTTGTATTGAGAGGGTTTGTCGACGACGAGGAAGTCGACGACACGAGTGACTAGAGCAGTTCCCTTTGCAAAGGTCACTAGTAAGGCAACCTTCCCAACTGCTCAGACACATTTGTCGGTGAAGCTGTATAGCAGAGTCCGGACCCAGACGACCGCAACATTGCTGATCTTCATCTTGTCGAATGCCTGTTTGAACAAGATGTCGGCCGAGCTGCCATTGTCGATGAGGACACGTCGCACTATGTTATTGGCTACATGCAACTCACAAACGAGTGCATCGTTGTGTAGGTGAATCAGTTTGTTGGCCTCCTTCTCAATGAAGGTGATGGGGATGTCTTGCTGGCGGCAAATTTTGCTTATATGTTCGAACATGTTGATAAATTCACCACGTTCCACCAGCCGAGCTTCTTGGATGTACGTCCGTCGACTACAAGAGGTGTCCTCAGTGACAGGCCCGTCGAAGATCGTGTGGACAATGTTCGGGGGTTTCGGGGCATTCCTACCATCGTTACATCGGCGGTCATAAGTGTCTCAGCTCGACGATGTGTTTCTACAAGCGTTGGTGGCCGACGTTATGACTCGCTCAATGAACTCCCTCAAATGTCCTCCTCGGACCAGCCACTCGATTTGGTCCTTAAGCTGTATGCATTCTCAGGTAGTGTGTCCCACATCCTTGTGGAACTCATAGTATTTTGCCCGATCCCGGTTCACCCTGCTGCCCTTGAGCTTGGGTGAGGGGACCAACAGGTTCTTCCCGCTCACCTAGCCATATACCTCGTCGATCGTCGCTGCCAAGGGCGTGTAGCTCTAGAATTTTCCTGTAAGAGCTTTTGGCTTCTCAGACTTCTCCTTTTTCTGCTTCTTAGGCTACTCGGTGACCACTTGCTCGGGAGCTTTTTGCTTCTTGCTCCTTTTCATGCCGCTGGTGCCAGCCTCTTCTCTGCGGCTCTTCATATACTTTGAGGCATCAGCGTGCCTCTAGGCATAGCCAAGCAACTATGAAAATGTGCTCGACTACTCGAATGCCAAAGACCAGGTGAGCTTTTCGTCTCGGAGGCCCCCTACAAAAATATGCTTGAGGGTCTCGCAGTTAAACCTGTTTATATAGTCTCAGACGCTGCCGTCTCCTTGCTTAACAACGTACAAATACGTTATTTCCTTTCTTCTTATCTTTGTGGTCGAGAACGCTGTTGAAAAGGCATCAGTGAGCTGTCAGAAATAAGCGATGGACACCGGCTCAAGATGTATGAACCACTGCCGAGTCGGACCCATGAGGGTCAACGAAAAGGCTTTACACATTGTCACGTCGCTAGCATTCTGGAGAAGCATATGTCCCCAGAATAGCTCAACGTGTTTGTCGGCATTTGTGGTCCCATCATCAGACTTAATTTATGGGACCTTGAATTTGGGCGGCAAAGGGGCCCGCATGATCATGTCCGGGAGTGGAGGATCCAACGCTCTCACGTCATCCAGGCCGAATCAGTTATTGCGAATTTCATCAATCTGGCGTTGGAGGTCCTAGAGCTGACGGCTGTTCGTGTCCTCGGGCAGTTCAACCCTATAGGGTGCTCCACCCTCGGCTCGGTCACCAACTTCGGGGTCCTGGGCTCGTGGTTTTCCTCGACGCCTAAGCCTATTAAAAACTAAGGCCTGAGAGCCTTGGGGTGACAGGGGCTGTGCCGTCTATGGGCCGATTTGGCCCTCCTAGACAAGTCTGTTGTTGGCCGAATTGCTCGCGTAGAGCTTCGGGTGTGCCTGAAGTCTGCTTCATCAGCGGGGCCGATCGCTCGTCCTGCTCGACCTCTAGCCTGGTCGGTCGAGGCTGGAGGAAGAAGGCCTAGACCAGCCTAGTGTTGTGCCTGCTGGGCAAGCTGTAGAGTGAGTACCCGGACTGCAATAGTGAGCTTCTGGATCGGGTCCTGTGCAACCGGGTCTGACGCTTGCTAGGCTCATGCCGTGCTCCCTTGGCCACCGGACCGGGATGCTATAGATAGCTCGTGGGCAGCCCCTTGGTCTGTTGGTGTTCTAAGGATGGTTTCGCTGGTCTCCCGACCCCTCCTGTCAGGCAGCATCATCTCGGGCATTACCTTGAGTCACCATTGTGAACTAAGGAATGTCTACGCTTGATATTTAATTTAAAAGACGTAAGGGGCCCTCATTCTAGTGCCAAAATGTTGATGCTTACCGTGATCCGAAGTCGTACCAAACACCACGTGCGGCTACGCACGGTGTTCAGCTCTTCCCCATTCGCCTCTGCCTGGACTGGTCGACCTGCAACAAGAGGAGGGATGCCTTAGAGTTGGGTTAGTTAGTAAACAAGACAAGAGCTCTCCGATGCTTAACGTAGGGGGTGCTCGGTAGAGGTCAGGAACAAGTTAGTTGGGAAAGAGCTTGCTTGCCTCTTGAATGCAATAAATGCATCCTATTTATAGGTTACCACTTGGACCAGGTGTTAGGTAGATTTCGCCCACAACTTGGGTGTCACATCATGACGTGTTAGATGGCAAGTGACAAGTGTCGCATCCCTGCGCTGGTGGATGAGCTCGCATCCGATGGTGAGTTATTTGTCACTTGTGGGCTAGTGATAGTGAATAGCAACCTACTTAAGGAGGACGATGGTCCGACCCAAGCTGATATTGAGTCCGAGGAGGTACCCTGAGGAGGTGTGGCATGGAGGAGCCCTGAGGAGCACCTCGAACAATGCACCAAGTGTAATCAGGATCATTTATGAGCTCTACGAATCTTCTGTCGAGCTATGAGGCCGACCACCTGGAGTTTGGCTCCTCGGCGGTAGCATCGAGCTCACCCTTAACATTCATTATGGATCAAATTTTATTGTTAATATTTGAACATCTATATAGAGTTATAATAATATTGGTAGCTTCAATTTTTATCACATTCTTAGAACTTGAGGCTAATATGTTTATGTCTATATATTTTACCATTTGCATAAAGACTTCACGTTTCATAATTCTTATATGAACAAAATGGAAGCTATAGATCAGTCAACCTCGATTGTTGCAAAGAAACATCAATGGACTTCCATTGAGGATTCAAAGTTGGTAGAATTTTTGTTGGAGATATCCAATAGTGGAAAATGGAGAGCAGACAATGGTACATTCAAGCCTGGCTACTTGCAACAGTTAGAGAAAATGATGTATGAAAAGCTTCCTTCAGTGTGGACTTAGAGCACAACCACACATTGACTCTTGTATTAAGATATTGAAAAGACAATACCATGCTATTTCTAAAATGTTGAGCAATTCTGCTAGTGGCTTTAGTTGGAATGACGGTATGAAGTGTGTACATGTTGATGAGAGTGTTTTTGACAATTAGGTAAAGGTTAGTTTCCTCATATAATGTTTATCAATTGTCATTTTGTTTGTTCAAACTAACTTTTTTTCTCAACTTTTTAATATTTGATATGTGTTATCTTACTTGTTATAGAGCCATCCAACCGCAAACGGCTTAAAAAACAAACCATTTCCTCATTATGATGAGCTTGGAATTGTGTTTGGGAAAGATCGTGCTACTGGAAAGGTTGCAATGGGATTTACTGATGTGGTTGAAGAGATTGATAAGGAATTAGAAAATGATCGTGATAATGTTATTTGATCCTTTTACTCCATTAAATGAGCTCAATAGTAATGCAAGCATCAACCATATAAGCACACTATCTTCAACACAAACAAGTACAAAAACTAGAAAGAGTTCCAAGAGTGGAGACGCTTTGGTTGATTTATTGATTGACACACTTAAAGAATTCAACAACCAACAAGCTACTGCTAATGACAACATTAAAAAACTTGTTGATTGTTTTCAATATGAGGCTGATGGTGCTGCTCAAAGGATGCAAGTGTTTGAGGAAATAAAAAAATTGAGGGACTGACAAATGCACAACGAGTCAAAGTTGGACGCCTTCTAGTAAACAATCAAGCTGAAACAGATTATTTCTTCACCTTAGATGAAGAATCCAAGCTGAATTCCTTATGCAGATGTTGGAATGAGTTAGATTGGTACTTTTGTGGCAATTTTAGGAAATTTTACATCCTTTGTTTTGGATGTTACTTTTGCCGGGATATTTTTGGGTATGGTAGCATTATATCATTGTGTGAAAATTTATAGGTAATTTTGCATACATCTTTTTGATGTAAAGATGTGACTTTTAAAACTATTTTTTGGAAATATGAATCTCATATAATGCTTTATTCTAATCTTTAGTATTCATTAAACAATGCTTAATACGGATGATTATTTATAAATTAATTTATTAGACTTTATATTATTAATATTAAAATTGATTAGTAATAAATAATAATTTTTTATTAAAATATCTTATAATATTTAAGAAATTATAGTTTTAAAAATTTTCATATAGTTTTTAATACGTATATAAATATATAATAGGTAAAAAATTAAAATTTTAAAAATCAAAAAAAAGATTTCTATGTGTAACCAAACACAGTAATCTAACATTCCCAGAAATCAGACATCAGATTCCCATACACAACCAAACACAGTAATACAGTTTCCTAAGAAATCAGATTACCCTCTTTCACATTCCCAGTAATGTGAAAACTTGGATTACTGCATACCAAATGCACCATAAGTTTAATTTGGGGCTATTTTTGTCAGCACATAAAAATAAGATTATTTGATTGTGGTATATTTTACAATAGTTTTTAGACAAGTGGCATAAATCAATCTAACTCTAAAATGAGCGGCATATACATCATAAATATCTCCTAATATTAAAGGCTTAATGAGATAAATGAGCTAATTATTTTTGTTTAATTAAAATATAACTTCATTTTGTAAATATTCCATATATGTCTAAGAATAATATCAACAAAATAATTATTACGTAATTAAGAACATTTTTAAATATTCTAAATATTATATCGAATTTCAATTTCATAACAATAATTTGTTCAAGTATTGTAATTCTTTCTTAATTAAAATCAAGTTTTGGTTTTGCAGACCCTACTTGGATTAAATTACTCTTACCGATTGCACAATGGTCATTGACTTGTAAAGATAATTGAGATTTACTTTTAACATGGTCATTTTTAGTCAATTTACCTAAAACTGTTCGGTGTACGGAAGAAAAAATATCATAGTAGCTAACGCCATTTTTTCCATGGAAACCTATAATATGGGACGCAAACTTCCACGCATGTGATCTAATATAATCTTTATTTTACGTTGAAAAATATGTACCCATAGCATACACCATATACATATTAAAGAAATTAATCAAACTTTTTTTTGAATCATATGATTTTCAACGTAATCATTTGGAAGTAAACTGTAAAAAGTAGTTGTGTTGAAGTAGAAAGTAGCCGTGACGTAAAGTAGTTGAATGTTGAGTAAAATGTAATTTTAAATAAAAAGTTATTAATTGCATAATGAAGAATAATATTTATCTATTAACTATCAAGTTTATGCAAAAATAAATAAATAAATAAATCGACCACCCCAAATTCACCAATGGAACCATCATAGAATTAGTGGGCAAAGTTATCAAGGGAACGAGAGTGTTGGTCAATTCCACTGAAACGACAACGTACAGAGATTTGGAGTTACACTTGAAAGATTCTACGGCAAGTTGTTTTATTGGTGCAACTCTTATAAACGGCAAAGCAGTTCAGGAAGAAATCTTAATGAGAAGCTTTTTTATCAGAACCATACACATGGACGGTTATCTCCTTATGTTAGCTAGTATGTAACACCCACCTAATATAAGTTTAAAATAAATAATATATTGATATTAAGTGTTATTACTCTTAATTATTTACAATTATAATATTAACTATACAAGGTTAATATAAAAATGTAAGAAAATTTGAACCTATAAAATTTTTTGTATAACTTTACTTTACAAACTTAAACTGGCTAATGTTATATTTACGATACAATACCAATCTCAAAATAAAATCAGCCATGTCATAACTAGAGCTTTTAAAGGCATTCAAAAGGAAGCAGTAGTGAAAAGTCTTAAAACAGGTCAACTTTGTCCTTATATACAAGTCCATAGGTTCAAAGAAGAGATCCAACTAACTATCTAGCATCCTACTGCTGATGCTGAGAATTGTCCTTATTTGCATCACCATAACTAAGTGAGCTTATGCCCAATAAGTATAATTAATGTGTAACATGAATGACTATTCCATGAATGATCCCATATAAGTCATGCTTTTCTTTTCTTTGGAAACCTACATTGTACCTGTTTTGCTTAAAACATAATGTGTGCATAATTTTTCTTTAAGGCTTCCTATAACGGGTAAGTTTCCTTTCATCAATTCCTTTGGATCGTTAATGCCGTCGTATGGCTTCCCACACCGCAAGTCCCCGTTGAGACAATCTCCAGCAAGATAATAATAAGCTCCACAGGACTCCATCGAGACAACATATCAAAACTGTAAGCCTTCATCGAGACAATAGAGTGGAGTAACCTTCATCGAGACTAACTAAATTAAATATACCATCACGTCACCCATAAAACCTCATAAAACTTTTTCTTATATGCTTTAACTTTTAAATTAACGTTTTGGGTACAAGGTCTTTAATATATAATACATGCTCACATAAGGCTCAAAATAAAAACATGCTCATATTATTTATGTTCCATAAAGTCATAACCATGCATACAAACATGCACAACATTTATAGTGATGCAGGTGAAATTCTACTTACCTCATATTATGGAGTAATATAAAATATTGTTAGGGTTTTTCTTTTCAGATTTGATGTCTAATCCTTTTGAAAATAGGTGTCTACATTTCGTTACAACCCAATAAATATATATTTGTTACTTAAGTGTTAAGGGGCTCATTTCAATTTTAAAATCAATCTTAAATAAAAGAAAAACTAAGTCCCTACAAACATGTCATTTATAACCTTATAATTGCGACCATATTAAATAAGAGGAAAGGTGGAGAAAACTAGAACTAAATATTCTACTTTTAAACCACTTAACACTTCCTTGTATTTTCTAATAAAAGTAAAGAACTTAACTTATAAAAATATTACTAAGAATAGCAATTTTAGTAAAACTCATAAATTCATGTAATGTAGAGGATAACATATCAAACTTAATTCCAAAAGTCTCTTAAGGTATTAAAAAATATGAACATCGGAAACATGGCCAACTAGTTAGTTTTAAGGACAAAAGTGAACTTTTGATTTCTAAATGATTCAAAACTTTTTCTAAGAATTTGGGCAACATTTCCCCTTAATTTTTAACACTCTCCAAAGCTTAAAATTCATCAAAACAAAAGTCTAGGACATTCACAAGACCACAAATCAACCCCAAATTCTCTAAAATTCACACAATTCCAAAACTTTTCATTCCAACAACCAAATCTCCTTTTTATTAGATCATCTTTCTATGATTCTTAATCTTGAATAGCATTAAAACTATGCTTATATCATTCCTAAAGTCTGTTAATACAACCAAAGACAGAAATCTAAAAATAGTTCACAATTTCTCACCTTAGTTAAGCAATTTGAACTCTTCACCTCCAATTTCAAAAGGATAAAACCAAGGCTTATAGTCTTTCTAAGCACTTAAAATAAACTCTAGAATTGTCCAAAAGAATTAGAATGTAGGTTTATCCGATATCTTGAAAGATTGAAGCTCAAAACCACAAAATCAAGCTTACTTTGACTAGTTTCGGTTTTTCTCTCTTATCACCACTCAAACCTTGACCACGACACTTGGAGATAGGCTTATCTTCTTGAACGTAGCTAGAAATGGAGTTTTTCTTTAGATGATGATCGAACTTGAGAGAAATGGGCTGAAATGAGCTCACTTAGTTGCTTAATTCCTTTTAAAGTACCATACACACACCTCACCTTAACTTAACACTTAAGTATTCTCATGTTAGGTTGATTAGTGTCTCCTTTTTAGAGCTTAGTCACTAGCTATTTTGTGTATAAAGCACTCACACATAACCTCAAATAAAAGCCAAGTCATAGCCACCCATTTGACTTACTAACTTGGTGTATTCACTCCTATCGAAATTGCGATACATAGAAAATACTAGTTTTTAAACTTTGATAGTTTTTCACCAAAACTAAATCAAAATTTTTAAATCTCTTTCAAATACACTCAAATATTGGATAACATGATTTATTTCCTAACTTCCAACTTATTGAAACCCACCAAATTGAGTATGTAAACTTTAATACCGAAAATGTCACTTATTTAGGGTTTCAAGGTAAACTTACCACCAAAACACATATCATCCTCTTATAAGAGACTTTGTATCATTCTTAATAACATTCTACGACATTCTTTACTTGTCATAAAGTCTCCTTTAATCATTATTCTAAATACATACATAACTTTACTTTACATAAAATGACATTTTCAGCATAAATAGTCTTAAAACTATCATTGAACTCCTTATTTCAACTCATCCTTTATAATTGTATATCAAACACCATTATAATTCACTTTTCTACTTTTTTAAACCGAATCCATCTTTAAGAAATCCTAAGTCTTTTAGATATACATTCAGATAAAATTGTATGAAACGTACTTTTAAAAATTAAATAAGCTATTAATATAATCAAGCACATTTCAAATGATTATGAAACATTATATAACGTAATTAATGTCATAAAATCATGCAATGCATTGGCTAACAAGTATGTGAGAATACGGGGCATCACAACTCTCTCCTCCTTATGAAATTTCATCCCCGAAATTTACTTACTAAACAAGTGTGGATAATTTGATCTCATATCATCTTTCAATTCCCATGTACTTTCTTCAACTGAATGGCTCTTTCATAACCCTTTAACTAATGGAATCTTTTTGTTTCTAACTACTTTCTCTATCATATCCAAAATTTTCACCAGCTGTTCTTCATAAGTCAAATCTTCTTCTAACTTAACATCTTCTTGTTTTAGCATATGTGAAGGATTGGAAACATGCTTTCTCAGCATTGACACATGAAAAACCTTATGTACTCCTGATAATGATAATGGCAAGGCTAATTGATAAGCCATTTTATCAACTTTCTCCACAATGTTACAAGAACCAATGTATCTTGGACTCAATTTTCACTTTTTACTAAATCTCATCACTCCTTTTATTGATGCAATCTTTAGAAAAACTTTATCTCTCATTTCAAACTCAACATTCCTTTTGTTAGAAACTGCATAGCTCCTTTGTTTGCTTTGAGCTTTTAACATTCTTTTGTATTCTAGATCTTCTAAATTACCTATTCATTCTTCAATAGAATATCAGGTCCAAGATATTTTCTTTCTCCCTTTTCATCCCAATGCATAGAAGATCTACATTAACGACCATACAAGGCTTTATATGGAGCCATACCAATCGTTGCTTGATAACTGTTGTTATAACAAAACTCTACCAAAGGTAGGTATTCCTTCCAAGATTTTTGGAAATCAAGAACACAAGCTCTCAACATATCCATTAATACTTAGATAGTTCTTTCAGACTGACCATCTGTCAGTAGATCAGATGCTGTATTGAAAGTCAATTTAGTCCCCATAGCTTTGTGAACACTCCTCCAGAAGATTGATGTAAGTTAAGGACCTCTTTCAAACATGATACTCATAAGTACTCCATGTAACCTCATGATTTCCTTCACATACAACTGTGCATATTTAGCTACAGAGCAAGTCATACGGACTAGAAGAAAATGAGCTGTTTTTGTCAATCTATCAATAATCACCCAAATTGAGTCATGCCCTTCCATTGTCCTTGGCAACCCAGTTACAAATTCCATTGCAATATCTTCCAATTTCTATTGAAGAATCTCCAATAGTTGTAAATTACCAGATAGCAGCTAGTTTTAGATGTTCAACCTTCACTTGCTAACAAGTGAGGTGCTCTCTTACAAATTCTACAATATCTGTCTTCATTTTCTGCTACCAATAATTAGCTTTTAGATTCTTATACATCTTAATTGTACCAAGATGCATTGAATAGGGAGTATTATGGGCCTCATTTATTATCTCCCTTAAAAGATCTCCGTTCCTTAGAACACAATTTCTAGTCCTACGCCTAATTACTCCATCATCTGAAATCTAAAAATCTTGTTGCCTTCCAGGCATAATTGCATTTTTTAAATGATGAAAATAAAGGTTTGAACTTTGAATCTACTTAATCTTTTCCAACAATGTTGGTTGCAATGTCATTGCAGACAATCTTTCAATCAATCCATACGATACGATACTATTTCTAACTCCAGTCTTTGAATATAATCTGCAATTGATCTTTGAATCATAGTCATATTTGAAACACTTTTTGAAGATTTTTCGCTTAAAATCTGCTACCACACTTGCTTTTCTAGGATGGTAGTCAATGATACAATCATAGTCCTTAATCAGCTCCAACCATCTTCTTTGTCTCATATTCAGCTCTTTTTGTGTAAAAAGATATTTGAGGCTCTTTTGATCAGTATAAATCTCACATCTTTCACCATACAAATAATGTCTCTATATCTTCAATGCAAACACGCCAGCTACTAACTCCAAATCATGAGTGGGATAATTCTTTTCATAATCTTTTAGTTGACGAGAAGCATAAGCTACAACTTTTCCATCTTACATTAAAACACATCCTAACCTACTTCTAGAAGCATCACTATATACCAAAATCCTTTATCATTTGAAGGAATGGTGAGAACTAAAACTGTTACCAATCTCTGCTTCAACTTTTGAAACCTTCTTTTACAAGCATCTGACCACAAATACTGCATATTCTTCCTTATCAATTGTATAAGTGGAGTAGCAATCTTTAAAAATCCTTCAACAAATTTCCAATAATAATCTACCAAGCTAAGAAAACTATGAATTTCTAAGGCATTGCTTGGTCTTGGCCAATTAGTCATTGCTTCAATCTTAAAGGTAAACTTACCACCAAAACACATATCATCCTCTTATAAGAAACTTTGTATCATTCTTAAAAACATTCTATGATATTCTTTACTTGTCATAAAGTCTCCTTTAATCATTATTTTGAACACATACATAACTTTACTTTACATAATATGGCATTTTCAGCATAAATAGCCTCAAAACCATCATTGAACTCTTAATTTTAACTCATCCATTATAATTGTATATCAAACACCATTATAATTCACTTTTCTATTTTTTATAAACCGGATCCATCTTTAGGAATCCCAAGTCATTTAGCTATACATTCCAATGATATTGTACGAAACGTACTTTTAAAAATGATATAAGCTATTAATATAATCAAACACATCTCAAATGATTATGAAACATTATATAAAGCAATTAATGTCATGAAATCATGTAATGCATTGGCCAATAAGTTTGTGAGAATATAGGGCATCACATAGTATAAATATGTGATGATA
>CAMOHE010048157.1:23453-46762 GCA_946598075.1 Artocarpus hirsutus
TCATCCATTATAATTGTATATCAAACACCATTATAATTCACTTTTCTATTTTTTATAAACCGGATCCATCTTTAGGAATCCCAAGTCATTTAGCTATACATTCCAATGATATTGTACGAAACGTACTTTTAAAAATGATATAAGCTATTAATATAATCAAACACATCTCAAATGATTATGAAACATTATATAAAGCAATTAATGTCATGAAATCATGTAATGCATTGGCCAACAAGTTTGTGAGAATATAGGGCATCACATAGTATAAATATGTGATGATACAATTGGGGTTCTTAGTTTAGTATTATTTTTGCCTTTGTGAGTTAGAAAGAGAGAGTTACTCTAAGAGAAACTGTTTGTAGAAAGAGAAAGAGGGTTATTGTGTTTAGGGATTGAAAGAATCTAGGTAGTTGTAGGATTGCTTCCACTAGGAATTTTCTCTGTAAACACTGGGCCTTTCTTGAGAGATTAGTTTCTAAGTAATTGGGGTTTACTTCTCTATACAAATTTGTGAGGATTGAGGGTGTAAATTTATTCTCTTATAATGGAAGAGCTGCTTATGGAGTAGCTCAATGAGGACGTAAAACAATCTCAGTCCGAACCTCAATAAAACCGATTGTGTCTATTTTTGAATCTTTGGTTTTCTATTTCTTTTGAAACTTTGAATTCTATGCCTAAATTTCCAACAGTGGTACAGTGTGCATGGATCTCAAGAAGGAATTCAAAGATTCTTGTAAAGAGATCTTGAAAGGCTTTCACAAAGATGCCATGGGAATTGTAAAGTTTGAACTCGACAAGTTTGATGGCTCTGGAGACTGGTCTTTAGACAAAGAAGCTTAAGGCAATTTTGGTACAACAAAAGGTCATAAAGGCACAAGAAAAGATGGCATATGTGGCTAGAATAGACGCAGAAAAGGCCGACATGCAGGAGATAGCATACCTGACAATCATCCTCTATCTTATAGACAATGTTCTTTGCCAAGTCAATGATGAAGACACAATGGCGAAGGTATGGTTGAAGTTTGAGCAACTATACATTTCTAAATCTTTGACAAATAAGATTTATCTCAAAGAAAGTTTGTTTAGTTTTAAGATGGATCCCAATAAAGATTTAGAGAAAAACCTAGATGCATTCAATAAAATTGTTATTGATCTAGCCAATATTGGAGAAAAGATTGAGGAAGAGAATCAAGTAGTGATCCTCTTAATTTATCTTCCTAATTCTTACAAAGATATCAAGAATGTAATCAAGTATGCTAGGGAGACACTTTCTTTAGAAGATGCACTCTTAGCCTTAAGATCTAGGAATTAGAACTGAAACAAGAAGGATCCCAAAAAAAGGAGTCACACAGAGATAAAGGATTGTTCTCGAGAAGAAGGCCACAAAAGAGAGATTTAAGTAAGTCAAAATTTACGCCAAATTCAAGGTCTAAATCAAGAACCAATAAAAGTGCTACTAATGTAAAAAAAAAATAGGGCACATTAAAAGGTTCTATAAGGAATAGAAGAAGAAACTGGCTAAATAGAAGATCGTGAGGAAGAAAATGTTGCTGCTAATCAGGTTGATGGTTATGATAGTTTTGAAATGCTAATTGTTGGCACCAAGAAACAAGAAGATGAATGGGCTATAAACTCTGGGTGCACTTATCATCTATGCCCAAAGAAACCATGGTTTTTGGATTACAATCTATTCAATGGAGGAAAGGTTTTAATGGGGAATGATCACTCATGCTCAACGATTGGAATTAGTTCTACTGTTCTAAAACTCCAAGATGGTACAACACATACCCTGAAGAATGTAAGACACATTCTAGAATTAAGAAGGAATCACTTTTCCCTAGGTGCTGTGAATCACTTTGGTTATGGTTACAAAGCTGATAATGGGATCTTAAAGATATTAAAGGGTTCCATGGTTGTAATGAAAGGAATCGAGAACCACAGTCTTTATGTTCTTTTAAGGTCAAATAGTCACAGGGCCTGCAGCAATAGCATCAAAGACAAAAGCCATTGCTGATGTGTGGTATAGAAGATTACGCCACATCAATAAGAAGGGCCTCCAAGAACTAAGCAAACAAGATTTTTTGGGAAAGGAAAGGCTAGGACATTTATAATTCTATGAATAGTGTATTCTTAAGAAACAACACAGAATTAGTTTCTTAACTTCCACATATAGAGCAAAGGAGCCATTGGAATACGTACATGTAGATCTCTAGAGCCCAGAAAGAACTCCTACATTTGATGGTCATAGGTATTATCTTTCCATTGTGGATGATTATTCTAGAAAGGCTTGGTTATATCTATTAAAAACTAAGGATGAGTGCTTTAATAAATTCAAACAGTGGAAGGCCTTAGTTGAAAACCAAAAAAAATACAAAATTAAAAGCATTAAGAACTAACAATGGGTTGGAATTTTGTCATGAGGAATTTACTAGATTCTGTGTTGATTTGGGTATTTTAAGGTATAAAACTGTTAAGAAAACACCCTAACAAAATAGGATGGCTGAAAAAATGAATAGAACCCTTATGGTTAGGTGCATGTTATTTGGTGTTGGCCTTAGTAAAAATTTTTAGGGGGAAGCTATTAGTACAACAAGCTATTTAATAAATAGAAGTCCATGTAAACCAATAGGTTTAAAAACCCCAAAAGAGAATTGGATTGGTAAGCCTCCTAAACTTGAACATTTGAGAATCTTTAGGTGTGTAGCTTATGCACACCAAAGGGAAGGCAAATTAGATCCTAGGTCTATGAGATGTATTTTTCTTAGTTATCTTGAGGGATGAAAGGATATAGCCTTTGTGTTAAAGAGGGTCCTAAGTTTAAAATTGTCATCAACATGGATGTTATCTTTAATAAAAATGACATGCCTTATTTTAAAAAGGACAAAGATACTGCTATTTCTTTTGATGATGCAGATAAGGAACCTGAAGGCCCACAACAAGTCCAGTTTGAGGGTAGCATCATATTAATCTTGAAGGTCCACCTCAGGACCAGAAAAATGTGATAGAATCTTCTAACAGTAACCAACCAGCATCAAAAGACTTGTCTGATGATAGTAGAGAGGACCATCAAGTTGTAGCAAACCTGGACCTCATTGATTACTAGCTAGCAAGAGATTGACAAAGGAGAATAGTAAGACCTCCCAATAGGTATGAGGGAGGAAATTTAATTGCTTATGCACTTAACACTGCTAAGGTTTTAGAAAATTCTGAACCTAAAACTTTTGAAGAAGCAATTAAGAGTGAGAAATCTAAAGAGTAGAAACAGGCTATAAAAGAAGAAGTGGACTCTTTGACAAAAAATAATACATGGGTTTTAGTTAATAGACCTAAGAAACAGAGGACTATTGACTGTAAATGGATTTTTAAAATAAAAAAAGGATCTACCCACAAAGAACCAATTAGACATAAAGCTAGGTTAGTTAGAAAATGGTTTTACCTAAGTTGAAGGTATAAATTTACTAAACTTTTCTCACCTGTTATAAAGTATAAAACTATTAGAACTATCCTATCTTTAGTAGTTCAATTTGATTAGGAGTTAGAACAAATGCATACAAAAATAGCTTTTTTACATAGTGATTTGGATGAAACGATTTACATGAATCAGCCCTCTAGTTTTGAAGTTAAAGGTTGTGAAGAAAAGGTCTATTTATTAAGAAAATCTTTGTATGGTTCGAAACAGACTGTCATGCCAATGGTACAAGAGATTTGATTATTATGTTTCAAAACTTAATTTTAAAAGAAGCAATTATGGCTCCTGTTTATACTACATGAACACTAATTCAAACAAGGCTATGTATTTGTTACTTTATGTAGATGACATGTTATTAACAAGCAAAGATGCAGGTGCTATAAAAGCTGTTAAGAACAAGCTAGGTGCAAAATTTGAAATAAAGGACTTAGGCGTAGCTAAGAGAATCTTAGGCATTAATATTAAGAGGGACAGATAGTTGAAGCTACTATGTTTATCATAAGAGAAATATTTACGAAAGATACTACAAAGTTTTACATAGATAAGTCAAAACCTATTAAAGTTCCTCTAGCTGGTCATTTTAAGCTGTCTGCTAGTCAATGCCTTGTTACTAATGAAGAAAAGGTAAAAATGGCTACGTATCCTTATTAGAGTACTTTAGGATCTCTTATGTATGCAATGATCTGCACTAGGCTAGATTTGGCCTATACAGTAAGTGTTTTGAGTAAGTACATTTCTAATCTTGGTCAAGAACATTGGTTGGTTTTAATTGGTTGCTAAAATATGTTAATAGTATTCTTAGTCTTGGATTAATCTACAAGGGTAATTCTAATGATATTACTCTAGATGGTTTTGTAGATTCTGACTTTACAAGTGATAAAGACAAGAGGCGATCAACTTCAGCATATGTTATGACTATAAGAGATAACTATGTAAGTTGGAAGTCATAGTTATAGCATATTACAGCTTTATAGACTACTGAGGCTAAGTACATATCTAGAGTTGAAGGATTTAAGGAAGCAATCTAGCTTCAGGGACTTTTTAAAGAGTTACAGGTGTTGAAGGGGAGAGCTACCATTTATTCAGATAGCCACTCTGCAATCCATCTATGGAAGAATTTGGTGCACTATGAGAAGACAAAACATATTGATGTAAGACATCTTTCATTAGAGAAAAGTTTAAAGAACAGGTGGTGGTTTTGGAGAAAATTAGAACAAAAGATAACCCTTCAGATATGGCAAACAAAGTGATACATGTTAGCAAGTTCCAGAAGTGTTTGGAATTGCTAAGCATTGGAAAGACGTGAAGACTTGAGTAGAGCAGTGACCCCTACAAGAAGTTCAATTTCAGTTGTTGTCGTCTAAGTGAAATTAAGGTGGAGTATGCTAGTTAATTCCATTGAAACGACAATGTACAGAGGTTTAAAATTATGCTTAAAAGATCTTACGACAAGTCGTTTTATTGGTATAACTCTTATAAACGGCAAGCAGTTCAGGAAGAATTCTTAATGAAAAGCTTTTTTATCAAAGCCATACACGTGGACGGTTATCTTCTTATGTTAGCTAGTATAAATATGTAGTGATAGAATTAGGGTGGGTTCTTAGTTCAGGATTGTTCTTGCCTTCGTGATATAGAGAGAGTTACTTTGAGAAAAACTATTTGTAGAGAGAGAAAGAGGGTTATTATATTTAGGGATTGAGAGAATCTGGGTAGTTGTAGGACTTCTCCCACTAGGAATTTTCTCTGTAAACACTAGGTCTTTCTTGATATATTAGTTTTTGAGTAATTAGGGTTTACTTTTTTGTACAAATCTATGAAGATTGAGGGTGTAATTTCATTATCTGATAATGGAAGAGCTTCTTATATAGTAGCTCAATGAGAACGTAAGACAATCTCAATTTGAACCTCGATAAAATTGATTGTGTCTATTTTTTGATCTTTGGTTTTCTGTTTTTGTTGAATCTTTGCGTTCTATGCCTAAATTTCCAACAAATAGATATCTATGTTATAGACCACCCATTCTACAATTGGATTGATTTATGCAACATGTTCAAAAACCATTTGAAATTATGCCATAGTGGCATAAGTAATATTTTACATATTGACAAAAATACCCATAAACTAAACCTAGTTTTTTCTTTCTTTCTTTCTTTCTTTCTTTCTCTCTTTGGATATTGGCAAATACATTATGGATATATTTGGATATTTCTAATTCTCTACATATATTTTTTTTCATGGCATAAATCAATCAAAGCCTAAAATTTATGTATTTTGTGAAGATCCAAGAAACAACCCAGCGAAGCCTGCCCCAAAAAGCCTAGTTCTCGAGCACCGTCCCATCGCACTCGACCATCTCGCACCATTACAAGCCCATGCAAGACACACATCACATGAAAACAAGTGTTTTTATGTCACCCTTTTGAATTGGTTCTATACTTATTGGGTGTTTGACAAGTATGGTTAGAACCATGATTGTGGTTCAAAACACTATAGCATATAAGAACTTTACACTATAGCAACTTTTTTTCCCTGTAGCATGTTGGAGCTTTAGACTGTTTGATAACCACAACCATGGTTCTAGTTGCCATACAGCCTTTTACTCGATGTTTAGCAATGAAGCCACCTTGTGCCTAGGATCAGTCACAAAGCCATCAAAGAAACAATCCAGCGAAAGCCCACCCCAATTAGCCAAGCTTCCAAGCGCTGTCCCATCGCACTTGACCATCTCGTACCACTACAATCCCATGCAAGACACACATTACACGAAAACAGGTGTTTCATGTCGCCTTTTTGACGTTGGTTCCATACTTATCAGAGCCACCTCGTGCTTCTAGGTAGCTTCTAAGCACTGTCCCATCACACTCGACCATCTCGTACCACTACAATCCTGTGCAAGACACACATTACACGAAAATAGGTGTTTCATGTCACCCTTTTGACGTTGGTTCCATACTTGTCGGAGCCAACTCGTGCTTATAGGTAACTGCTTCCCTTGAATATTTTAGCCCCCAAAAACAATTCTTTTTTACAATTTTTCCCTTTTCCTTACCCTTGAAATTTTTCAAATTGCAATATGTATAGTGAAATTTTTATGAATATCGCAACTATACCTCAAATTTTACTTTTAATGATGTACTTACATATCAAGTTTTAAATACTAAACAAATAAAAAATCAACCAAATAAAATCAATGTTATTAATTGTGTGTACTACAAGCTTTAAAAAATAAAATAAACTCAATTAAAATAGTTGTGTTGTGATTAGTTCAATTTGTTGCCCCTTGGGAAAAAAAAATGACTTCACCACTATTGATGTTGAAGGGTTTTAATGTTGCTGGAATATCACTTGATATTATCAGCAAAATCTTTCACCCTCTTCAAATTCTGACACTAGAAAAATGAAGAATCTTCCCTTCCTATGTCAAATTCAAGACATCTAAACTCTCTCCCAATTTTTCTTTCTTTTTTATTCTTTCTTCTTTTTTGCTCCTCCTTTCTTTTTCCACTGATCTAGATGATGACAAAAAATGACATTAGCCTGATAATGATGACACATTATAGAGATCCATGTGACGATGATGGAGACTGCCCTCCTTTATTACAAGGATGAAAATATTAGTATGAATAGAAATATCGGTACTTTAATTTTATAGAATTCGAAGAAAATATCAATATTGATGGAAATTTTGTTAAAAATTATGAAAACTATAGAAATTTTATATTAAAGATAACTATAATACTTTAAGATACAATAAACATTAAAGAGAAACATAAATAAACATAATTTACACAATAAATTATATATTAGATTTGTCAATACCAAAAGGAAGTTTTATGAGACTCAAACATAAGAAGGGATTCCATTTTGATTTAAACAATATTGATGTCATGACATGTTATTTGAATAATGTTGACTATAGCCATGAATATGTCACAAGTAGATTTGTTGACTTTTTTCTATTGTATTTTTATGAATATGAAACTGTGAATACTTCAAATTGTTTGTATGAGATGGTGGTGATATGCTCAAATAAGGATAATTGAAAATTCTATATGACCATCATAGTTTTCCAAGTCTTGATTGTATGTATAATAAGCATAAGGAGCCTCATTGGATAAGTTGCTATAGTTAGATCCCAAAATATATTGATCATACACTCATGGAAAGATTACCTCTATCAGATGTACAAAATACTGATAAATTATTTAAAGAACAAATATTCATTGATTAAAAGTATAAAATACTGATAACTATTTAAAGGAAAAAACCATTAAATTTTTTAATTTCCGATATTGTCAAAATTTTGCCGATATTTCGTCGACATGTCCTAAAATTTTGTACAAACTACACTATAGATTTTTGATATTGATATTATAACCAATATTTACTGATATTTGCCAATGTTTTCCGATGATGAAACTAATAATATAGTGAAAAGATATTTTAGTATCTCAAAAAAACTGATATTTCCTCTAAAATTTTTGATATTGCGTCAATATTTACGTCCTTGATCTATTGTGCCTAAATTTAGGCATGACAACCTTATCATTGTCCTGTCCATATCCTGGTGTGATATTTACACAAGTGCATTACTTTTTATTTTATTGTCACTTTTAATGTCAGTCGATACTTGATCGACATTAGAAGCTTTCAATCTTGGTCTTAGACAATTGACGCCAAAACTTATGACCTCAGTCAAAAATCAATATGGAATCCTTTATTTTCAATGTCTAGGGCTTCATAAAGTTTTTTGGAAAAAAAAAATTATGTATTTTTAGAAAGGATAATAACTGATAATTCAAGGTATTTTGGGATCACAAGAAGGAAATAGTGTATTTGGGAATATAGTTGGAACTAAAACACTATAGCAGTGAGAACTTTATACTATAGTATACTTTTACTTTATATTGTAGCATATAAGAGCTTTGTAGTTAGAACTAATAAGTTCAAACTTCATAAACAAAGCAAAAGTCATCAATTCTCAAGCATGCTTTTCGGTCAATCTAGATGCAAATTGCCTTATTTATTTACCAAAAGTGATTTCTTGCTCTCTAAAATCACTCACAAACTAAAACCAATGCATGTATTGAAATTTTTCTATCAATTCATATGCGTTTCCTCTATCGCTTCTTAAACACGCAATTTTAATTTATGCTAAGAACAAACATACATATAATAAGCATATTTGAGCTTTTAAAATGAAACTTTAGCCTATTTTGGAAATATAGTTCAAACAAAAAATTTTGTTAATTTAAACTATAGTTTCTTTTTTTAAAAAAAGTATGAATTTCTTTTGCACAATCATTAGAGAAGTAAAACCAATAGATAATGGTCTGTTTGGTACAGCTTTTGCTGGTGTTTTTAGCCAATAAAAGAAATGAAGCAAAAGCAATGGATTTCAATAAGTATTTAGAATCACATTTTTTAAAAGAGCTTAAATAGGTCAAAATAATTTTAAAATTTTTAAGAGGTAATAAAAATGTTATAAAGAAGTTTCAAATGTCTTATAAAACTCTAGTATATATTTTGATAAGCTATATTTTGTGACTTTGACTAGAAGCACTTTTAAAGAGTTAAAGCATTTTACTGAATCATCCAAACACTTCCAAAAGCATTTTTTAGACTTAAGAAGCCAAAAGCAACATTTAAAGAAACTCTCCCAAACAAGCCCTAAGCTTTCTTAGTGTGTTAACTAAGTAACAAAAAAACAAAAACAAAGAAAAATACCTTAAAAAATTAAAAGGTTGAAAAATATTTTTGGTTGGGCTTCTCATAAATAGGCCGTTAGGAAGAACAGTTTGAATTAACAGTTTTGGTTTGAGAATTATACCATGTGAAAGCTTTACACTATAACAACTTTTTGCTTTTTACTGTAGAATATGAGAGCTTTGCATTGCTCATAGTTGTAAATGATGGTTCCAACCGTTCTTTCAAATGACCTAAAAGACTCACCTATTAAAAAAGAGTAATGTGTTATTTTGACAAATTATGTTCTTCGCTAATGTGTTATTTTGACAAATTATGTTCTTTGCCTTAATAATAATAATAATAATAATAATAATAGTTACATTTTTATATGTATAAAAAATCTCGCATAGCTCTGGGTATGATATACTTGTTGCTAAATAATTTGAAATACTATACTAATTTATGTTAACTCAAAAGAAGCGAAAGAAAAACAAAAAAGGAAAGGAGAAAAAAAAAAAAACGTTTTTGAAGAGACGACAAGGCTAGTCATTCGTTTAACTTAAAATAAACTGGGGCCAATGTCCTAGGCAGTCGACCTGCAAATTTGAGCCCCGTGGTATATCGCGTAACTAGTATTTCATACGTTGGTATATCATGCCATCATTCATACATTTAAACATAAATTACGTGACCATTACTCTTTTGTTTTGTATGTAATGATTGATATAGGTTATGCGTTGTGTACGTCCATAGTCATAAATCATATATGCGACAGGTACTGAAGTACACAATAGTTGTTATGATCTTGCATTCGTGGGGCAAGGCTTCACGGTTTATATCATAAAAAACACGAGAACTCACCAAATTGACATTGTGAGAACTTGCATGATTATGGTATATATCTATATATTTTATGTTTATGTGCGTATGCCATATCCAGGAAGTTTCAATTAGAGCCACAAGCTAGAGTTCAATTATTGAGGTTCAAGTCGTATGTTTAAATTCTGAAGTTATCTTCTTAAAAAATATTTTCATTATCTAAAGTTTTCATGCATTTATTATGTTGTTTATTTTGACCAATGGAGTTATTAACAAGTTTGTTTGTCTATGCATGTAAAATATGATATAAGGGAAGATAGCAACAACGATAGCAAAACAATTTCAATCATTATTTCAAAATGCATGATGAGAAAAAGATGCAAGAGTTATTTTTAAAACATTTAAACAAGAACAAGCACAACAACAACGAAGAGTGTCTAATAGGTGATTTAAACAAAAAAAGGTGAAAAATCTTAGCATGTTCTTTTCATTTTTTCTTTTTATAAACAAATGTTAAACTCATCATTTTTTTTTTTTTTTGGTTTTATCAGCCATTTGAAAGAGTGGTTCTAATAATTAGTTATAACTGTGAACAATATAAAACTCTTACATACTACAATTCTTAGAACTAAAACTGTTAGTTACAACCATACTTTTAAACGGCCTATAAGAATCAATATAAGAATCAATCTTTTCTATCTAAGAAAATTATTCATATTATATATATTTCGTGCACAAAATCAATCAATCATCTCATTGATGATTGAACTAATACCTTGTTTGTTTTAGGTTTAATCATAATTTAAATCTTTTTATTGCATTACTTTTTCTCATGAAAACTTAAATTTTTGCTTAAACTTTGTATTCGAACTTAGGAATGAAACATGTCAAAAATACATTTAGACAAAGGGTGATCAATTGTAATTATGACGAAACACAAAGGTCAAGCTGTAAAGATATCAAGTGTGTTTGACAATACAGTTAAAACTAAAAACAGAAACAATTTTATTGTAACATATGAGAATTTTAAATTGTAACTTACGTTTATTTTATTTTAAATTGTAGCTTATATTTATTTTATATTATAAAATATAAGCTTTAAAATGTAACAATTTTAATTATATACTTTAAACAAGATTGCAAACGCACCGTCTTTTTCTCTCTTTATTAATAGAACACACACGAACGAAGGAAATAAAAAACAAGGCTCGCAAACAATTTTTGACAGCTTCCATCCTATGCTGCCTTAATCAAATATTGAAAATTCTATTCGACGCTCCTTTTCCATTTCCTTGACATTGACGCAGACACCTCTTTGAAAAATTCCTGAAGTTGAATGCTACGCGCAGGCCACAGCGAGTGTGTCTCTCCGCCCCAATTGTTATGATTAAAAAAAATTCCATATTTTTTCATAAAATACAAATAAAAATAAAAAAGATCCAATGCAGAACGAATACTGTAGCAGATATGGACGTTGGTCCACGTGGCCAACGCTAACTGTGTTTGGCCTTTTCGCACTCTTCACAATTGGGGACCGGCAATGAGCATTGGTACGCCACGTGGCGATCATTGAGGTGCTGAAAGACATTTCCAGGTGTATTGATATTTGATACCCCTTGGTACCCTTGTTCCGTAACGCAACGGGAAGCTGGGCCGTGTCGTGGCAACTTCTGATTGGATATGAGGTGAAGACTCGCGAAACTTTAGGGACGTGCATGAAACGGAAAGCAATAATTGTCTTGCATTACAGCGACTCTTAACAGGATTAGCCACCTAATTTTTTTTTTGAATTTTTTGGCTTTTTTTTTTTGTGAAATTGAATTTTTTGGTTTTGAAGAATAGTTTTTGAATTTCAAATGCCCTATTTTGTGCAAGATAGTGAAAAAAAGAAATAGCTAAATATTATTTTTTTAAAAATCAAAAAATAAATAAAATTTTTTTAAAAAAATTACAATATATGATCAAATTATTATTATAAAATTAAAATTTAACACAAATGCAATCTTTAGAATATCTTAAAAAAAACTTCTAAAAAATATCTTAAAAATGTATTAATTACAAAGTAATTGTTTGGGACATATATACAATATTCATAAATTAGAGTCATATTTTAGTTTAATAAACATAATATTTGGGTCATTTATTTCATTAATTTAATTTTAAAATATTTTTGAAGTAAACAAGATATTTATTAAAAATAAATAAATTTTTGGTATAACTATACTATTTATTAAAAATATTATACCTCTTCCTAAATATTTTTAAAAAATAAAAACCTGCTATTAAAAATATTAAAAACAATATGCTATTTACCTCTTCCTTCAAAGGAAAAAATAAAAAACTCTCTAATCATATTGTTCATTATTGGTGAATGATGAGCACCGTTAATAGTGTGTTTAGCATTCTCAATTCAAACCAAAATTTTTAATTACTATAATATAAAACTCTGACATACTACGGTGTAAAGTTTTCATATTCTACAATAATTTTAACCAATTGGCTCTGATCAATGCTTTCAAACACCTTATAAGTTCCAGGATTGCTTCCCCACAAGGGTAAGCTTTATAACTGAATCATTCACCGTAGTAACAAAGAAGTATCTAGCAAATATTGTAAAACTTATCATAATAATTGAATTCATTAGATATTTGTCAGTAATTTTGTATTTAATTCATTAGATTTCACTTTTCTGATGTGTGAATAATTTTGTATTTTAAAAAGATTTCAACGATTTATCTTTTCTTTTTTTCTAACATTTCAATATTGAGATTTGTAGTTCGAAGTTTTGCAATTGCTATCCAAAAGAGTGGAGACAAGTAATATTATAAGAATTTTTCTTTTTGCACTATTATCTCTCAAACTTATTGCATTTAGCACTTTGTCCCCTGAACTGTTAATTTTAGTAAGTTACACCTTGAGCTTATAGATTTGTAGCAAATTACCACATTAATAAGGATATTATTTTTCCTTTGATGGGAGGATATTTTTTTTTTATTGAAATTAACATGTAACTTGCACGTAAATTGTTGATTAATGACATAAATGGTCATTTTTATGTATCTTAACTCACATTTTTTATGATTAGTCTCTTTAATTTAGCTTTTATCAAAATAGAAAATTTTAAATTAATTAGTTTTAATATAAGTAATAAAAAATCAAAAAAATTTAAAAACCTACAAAAATATTTTGTAAATATTTATTTATTTATTTATTTATTTGTTTGTTTTTAAAGTGTCGCCTATCCAGTGAAGAAAATGGTTGTATCATGGCTTGTTATAAGATTTGGATATTGTTGAAGTTTATGTTAATTTCTTGTGTTAGCCTTATATTTAGATTAATTTTTCTCAAAATTTGAGCACTTAATCTTAAACTTTGATTTGTTATACTAATTTAGAGATTATTTACGTTGATATAATTTAGGTTATTTTTATAAAATCTTATAATTTATTTGAATCCCTCTCAAGGAAAAATCTTAAATAATACTAAGTTAAGGAGATAATTTAGGCTATCTTTGGATAGCCTTTCAAACTTCCCTGAATACATTTTATATTGTTAGTTATCTTGTTGTGCTTAATGTTCTATTTTCTTTGTAACCCACAAATTTTTACCTTAGCCTTTTTCAATAATTTCATATCTTTTCTTTTTACTTTTCACTCATAAGGCATATGATCGATTTTGATGTATTTTGGGTTATGCTAATGTTATAGGAGGATAAGAAGAGTTATAAAAGCAAATTTGTTTATCCGTATGTCTGTAAATTAAAAAAAATAAAAAAAATCAAAATAAAAAATTTTAAAAAAGAATAAAAAGTGGATGCCAAATAAAAGTTTACTTCAAGTATGGGTTTGATACTTTGGAAATAGTTTGTATATTTCAAAGATTAGAGAATAATGTTAGTGTCTTATAGGTGAATCAAGCTTCAAATTTATCTTTCTTCCTACCTTTTTATCCTAGCCTTACATTACAAGCCGAATAAAGTCTTAATGGTCTTTAATTTATTGTTATTCTATATTAGTGGAGAGAGGAATGAAATACAAACTAAAAAGATTTTGTTAAAATAAATTAGCTTATGTTAGTGTAAATTTATCTGGTTTGTATGCAATGACAAATTATAGAATAATACACAAGGGAAAATCTATCTTAAATATGAGACATACTCTTGAAATAAACCATAAATTTGAATAATATCTACAATTTATTTTAAGCAATGATTTTGAAACAATTCCTGAGGACGTTCTACAAGGAGTCACAAGCTTTTGAGAAATCAATCATCGAGTTTGTTTTAATATTTTATCACTTTAATTGCTCGAGACTAGCAATAAGCTAGTTGAGGGATGTGATCAGACTATGAAAATGCACATTTCTTATGGCTAAATATCATTATTTTGCATTAACATTCTCATTAAATCCCTTAGTTATAGCATTTGTGTTATAATTAATATTTTTGTGTCTTAGTATATAAATATATTTTTAGTGTGCTTTTATGTTTAATAATATTTTTTAGTAATTTTTAGAATCATCTATGTGTGTTTTATAATTAATTAGTTTGAAAATAGTAAAAACCATAAAAATAATGTTGTGTGATTTTATTTTGAGTTTTAAAGTGTATGTACGTAAGTTTTGAATTTGTAAATATGTTCTATAATATTTCTAGTGGTTTCTAAAAATATTCTCGATTCTTAAATAATATATCTGTTAAGATTTGTTAATTTTAGAAGTTTTTATCTATTTTTTGTAATTTTTGTATGTTTTATTGTAAAATTAAAAATTTAATTATTGTAAAAATTATGTTTATAAAATAATTTATTTTAGTTTGTTTATTTTGTTTTTAATTTGAAATCTGCAAGAAAAAAAGGAGAAAAACAGCACGAAAATGGGCAAAAGCAAACCTCAAATGCATCAAAAATCAAAAAAGAAAATAAAAACAAAAATCTAACATGTGCGTATTCACAGCGGCATGATTGGAACCATCCAGCTCATCTTGTCCTTCCATATACACCACTTCCCTTGCGGAATCCTTGCTGTAGTGTGCACATGAGTGCTTCTTTTCGACCACCATATTAGTTACAATCGAACCATCCAATGGTCAGCAATCGCCCATGCGGTCCTAGCTCCAATGCACAATCTCAGCCGTAGCTTTAGTCTTCGGTCCACGTGATCAATGGCTAATCTTTCGTCCAGTTTTTGTGCGCGTCACACTGGATTGAACAGTAAAATCAACATTCTCTAGAGTAATTTAAGAAGGAAGAAAAAGAAGCAAAATCAGATTTTAAATCTGATTAAAGTGGATGGTCGGCAATTGATTATTCCAAAAATTTCAAAAGTCCCAATTTTGCATCCTACTCATTTTCAACTTAAAAAATATCTAAAAATAATAATAAAAATAATATATAAAATAAATAAAAAAATATGTAAATTGTAATTTTCTCCACCTCTAAACACCCCTTCCATGGTATATATTCTTTATTCCTTCTTGTGAGAAATTTCTTTCCACTTATAAAAATGTAGTTCTAAGTTTAGTTTTAGTTTTCTTAGTTTCAAGTTTTATATTTTTTGTAAAATTTTTCTAGTTTCCATGTTGTAAAATAGTTATGATTAGTAAAATTATACCTTCAACATGTCTTTCTAAATTTCCTTTTTTCTAAGGAGAAAGGGACAAATTCTGGCAAAATTAAGGTAAATATTTTTAGTTTTCAACGTTCTCTAAGTTGTTATAATGTTAAAATTATTTTTAGAAAACTTGTGATTTTCATATTAACTTAGCTAAAACTCTTGCAAAATGAATTTTGATTTATTGTAAACATAGGTTAGTATGGGTAATACTTTAAAACACTTTGATTATTCATAGATAGGGAATGAATTGGAAAATGCTTACTATAAATTTTGTTAGTAATTTTAGTTAGTTAATTTTAAAATCATACTTAATTATTAAAAATGAGTTTTTGATGTATTATAAACATGAATTGACCCATCAAATGTTGGGTAACTCTTGAATTATTGCAGACAAAAGATGAAATATGACATACTTAAACCCTTTAAATAAATAAGTTTAGAAAAAACTAAAATATAGTTAAATTAAATGCTAGAATTGAACCTTTAATCCTTAGTGTTTGTTAAAAATGTTATATCTTTCAAGTTAATTTGTACTTATTAAAGTTCTATTTACTATTCTAATTTAAGTCATATTACTTGTTATTGAAATTCAAAAAATCACAAAAAAAAAATCTAAAAATAGAAAAAGTAAAAAATGTATAAATATTGTAAATAGATTGTAAATAATTAACTTTAATCCTAAAATTTTCAAGTAAAAATAATATAACTAATATATTAGACATTTGTAATACTTTTTTCCTATGAGATTAATGTCAGATTCAACGAGTATTATTACTTGGACACCTTTATACTTAAGGTTATATTGGACTTATACTTTTAGACTCGAATAGTGTCTCTCGGATCCCCTTCGAGATTTCATCAAGGGTTAGCATTTTGTTCATTGCCTTTGTCACTTTTGATCAATCTTTTCTTCGACCAACTTTGAATTCTAATTGAGTAATTCATTCATCATCAGCGAAATAGCTTCTACAATTAGTGGCGTATTGGCCATGGCGGTCACTATGGGCTTTTGGGTCACCTGCCCTGTGACTAGATTGTTACACGGTGCTATGGTTTCTTTTGTTTGTGTTGGGGACTCTCACCTCTTGGTACATGTTGTTGTCGCCAAAGGTCCTTTTCGTGTAATCAAAAACTGTATCCTACTTACAAGACTAAAATCCAATTACTGCCTAGGTGCTTGAGGTGTCTGATATTGCCACGAGGTTGTCGGTCTAGTTGAGTACCTAGAATAAGGTAGTAGTGATATGAGATTGCGAGATGCACATTTTGCCAGATAATCTAGCTTTTGAGGGATCTATTATTGTTGCTAAGTTCTTTGAAGCGTCGATCTCGTTCTTAGGAGCGAGTTGCCTGTTCCTACAGTAATGCTTTTAGGATTCCAACTTCGGCTATGAGAGTGCTCAGCTACCTATCTCTTCTGATGCTGTTGCTGAGGGCGTATTCTCATTATCTTCTGTCCCTAAGGTGATATTCATTGGGATCTCTTGGTTAGTGTTTGTATCATCTGATATTGTTGTTGTTATGGCAATGAAGTCTGCTGTTAGGATTCCTCCAATTGAAAATCAAAGGGCCCACAATGGGCGCCAAATTATAGAAGTTGGACCTACAATTCAATCAAACATGACTAATTTGTAATTTATGATTAATTTAAACTAATTGGACCCTTTGATTACTATTATTAGGTCCTAACGTACTTTAGAAATTGGATTAGCAGCTTAATCTAGAATAGAGAGAGCATATAATAAAATGAAAATATAAATGACTTTGAAATAAATGATACCATAGAAAACATTTGTTGTGGTTCACTCAAATATTGAGCTACATGCACAATTGAGGAGTTCCTTCTTCGTTAATTATCAAGCTTTGTATAAATTACAGCAACTTTTATAAAAAAATAACTGCACTGTAGAGAGGTGAAGGTAGGACTATTATATTTGCAAGAATTTGGTCGTGTAATCTAGGATGAATCATTCAAACGATGTCCTTGGCCTATTTATGGAGGCCTCCCTTGAGATAATGGGTCCCTGTTAGTGATAAATGGGTTTGAATAGTGATAGGTGTTCATTGGCCACGAGTTTCAGGCCACTTCTCCTTGTGTGACCACATGACTTAGTGGATTTTAATCTTTATTAGGTTATTTTTGGCTACAAATCGATTATTTCATATGGAAACGAGTAGATTGACTAAAACAACCATAAAGTTCACCTCCTGTTGAATAAGACACCCAACATGGACCACACGTGACAAGCACATCGAGCATACAACGAATGCCTCGTTTAGTCAGAAGCTTGATCTAGATCACACAACGAGCATGACGAACAATATTCAATTGGGCTCAATCGATTCGCTAGACAAGTTTAGGTCATGCTCTTACTAGACCACGGTTGATTTGAGTCTTTCCAAAATAGACCCTAACACGTATAAGCTTTTATTATTATTATTATTGATCAATTGGATTTCAACAAATATGCTGCAATTGATGACAATTTTTTTTTTATTTTGAACAAAATTTAACATGTGATGTGCACATAAATCGTCAATTAATGGTCCTGATAGTCATTTATATCCGATTTTAACCTAAATTTATTGTGGTTAGAGTTTTCATTTAGTTTTTTTTTATCAAAATAGAAAATTTAAATTAATTTTATTTTAAAAATGAATTCAGTTTAATTTTATTTTGATAATAAATTTGGGTTAAGTATAAAATTATGATCATCATGTCATTAATTAACATTTTATGTGCATGTCACATCTCAATTTTTCTAGCCAAAAAATTGTTATCATCACTTGGAATATGTTTGCTACATATTTCGAGGTAAATTACACTAACATCTCCTGTATTTTATCTAAATTATAGAGATACATCTTGAACAAAAAATAATCACACTGACACCCCTATGTTTTATCCTTTTAAATTTAAAAGGGCTAATAGGGAAAAAAAAGTTTAGGGCACAACAATAGAAAAGCTAAAAAAAATAAATAAGAGAGGAAAAAACAAAGGTACGATTTTTTTTGAAATTTTCAAATAAAGGAGAGTTTCCAAATTTTTTACTAAATCTCGAGAAAGTCTAAAACAAAATGCTTTCAAATTCATTTAGTTAATCTATAATATGTGTGCGTGTGTGCGCGTGCGCGTGTGTGTATGTCTTTACAGTATTAGGGACAGTTTAAACATTTTATACGTTCCAACCTATTTAAATTATTTGTATCAATTAATCAACTATCAAATTAATAAATTTATTGAACAACTGATTTTGTCCTTGTAATGTTATTTACATTAAGCTTATTTATAGTGCTCATTATAAGTAAATTCTTTCCATTTTCCTAATACATGGATGTAGATATATTGTCAAACAACAATAAATAATTAATTTTTCTTCTTCTTTTTACTTTGTTATTTTAATCTGTTATGGAATTAGAGTGATTCAATTCTCAAATGAATTACTTGATCCTCCATGGCTGGCCTCTGTTTTCTCCCCTTTCTTAAATATGATATCAAAGTCATTACATGCCCAACAAGCAACACCCTAATAGCTCCTACGCACGTGCACATGCACACATACAAAAGAGCCCATGTGCCTCTTTCTCTGCACCCCTTGCGTCCACAGTGATTGTCGCCCCGTCTTTGTACCGTTCGGCCTTCTTAATAATTGTTGCCCTTGCACCCTTTCTTTTTGATTGGGCCCCTGTGCCCCTTTGGAGAGTTGTTGTCTATGCGCCCTTACACACTCCCGGGGTTGTTGTCCTTATGCAACTGTAATTTTTGTCTTCATTTTCTCGTAAAATAAATAAAAAAAGGTGAAAAAAATCCTTCAAAGATTGAAATCTTCTGTTGGTGCTCCGTCTTATAGGAGCATGTTGGGGATAATTTTATAAATTGTTACCTATTTGAATTTATTTGTATCAATTAACAACTTAGATTATCTATTTAATCTGATATTTTAGTAACAGTATATATGGAGCCCAATCTTAGTGCTCTTTTATAATGCCTTTCTCCCTCTTCCTTGTCCATGGATATGGATCTAAGCATGTTACCAAATCACATTAAATTTTTATGTTTTTTTTTTCTTTCGCTTTCTCATTTAATCTCTGCTATGCACATCACATACTTTGAAGATCCGTTGAGTCAAAATGTTTTGGATAATCATAAAACCATTCGGAAGGCCCATCAAAGTCCCACAAGATCTCGGTAAGTTTCTGTCTAAATCCAAACAGAAAAAGTTTTGATCTTTTGTCAGTGTTTCTTTTTGTTTCTTACACCAGTTCATTTGACATTTTGAACAACTTTTCACTTTATTTTATTTTTAATTGTGTTCGCATCATTCTTCGGCATCCCTACAACAATTGTCCACAAGTTTGTTGCATTTCATTGTCTTTCAATGAATTGATTTGAGTTTAGTTTCAAGCTAAAAGATAATTCAAAAATAAAAAGATATACGTAATAATTTAGTAACTTTTTTTTTTTTTGCGTTAATTCTTTTTAGGGCCATTTATGTATATTACGTCAGTTTTGAAGTCTACTTGTCCCCTAAAATCTTTGATGTAAAAAAGTCATTTTTTTACGGAAATTTTGTGTTTGAAAGGGAAAAAAAATTCATTTTAATAAATTTTTATTCAAACAATCATTTTTTGAATATTTTATTGAAAAATCATTTAATATCATGTGTTTTGAATAGTATTATAAATGAATTTTTATAAGTAAAGGTATCGAAGTGATTTTTTGATAATAGATGGTACCAAAATAATTTTTCTTTATTTGAATACTTGGATGTCTTTTTATTTAGTTATTTTTTTTTAAGGGAGAATGAGAGAAATAACAAACTTTTGAAACTTTTTGAAGCAAATAGCGGATTTTGAAAATTTTTGTAATGAATAGCAAATTTACAATGCAAATAATTTATTTATTATGTAAATAAAAATTATTTATACTATAAACATGGGGTAAATATATTATTTACACCTTAAATCTATTTATTGTATAATAATGAATTATTTACACTATAAATAAGAGATAAATAAATCATTTGCACCATGTATTTGCTACTTATTATAAATATTTTCAAAATTTACTATTTACTATAAGTAGTTTTGAAAAAGGTATTATATACTCCAATTTTCATTTTTTTATGGAGTTATTCTCTGTCGTCAAAAGGAATTAATGTTAGGGTTGGAAATAGATAACTAATTGTAAAAGGGAAATTAGAGTAAATGGTCCAAATCTCGAAATTGGAAAGTAAGTAGCACCTTTTCAATAAGTAGAAATGAATAGGCAAGATTTGGTTTTAATTATTTTGTGTTTTTCATTTTTAACCTTCCTAGCTAGCCATCGGTGGAGAAGACGTAGTAGAAGAGACGCGATAGTGGCAACGGGTAATGGCGTTTGAGGACAACAACAATGTCCCTCTCTCTTTCCTTGATGCTTTGATTTGTTTTTTTCCCCGATTATTCTCTCTTTGCCAACTCTCTCCTTCAATCTCTCTCTTCATCGAAAGTCTTGGTCGCTGCAAAGAAGATGAAGCAAGGATTGGAGTCCCTCCTCTTTCTCTTGTCTCCTTGTTGACCCTTGGTCACCGATGAAGAAGGTGAAGTTGGAGATCGAAGCTTCGTAGCAGGTGATCGGTGATGAGTGACGGGCAACGGTGTTTGATGGTCCAAAGGCAACGAGGTTTAAGGGCAAATGACAAAGGCAAACTTGATTGGGATTGCTTAGTGTTGTGATTAACTTGAAAAGAGAGAAGACGAGCAGAGAGGAAGGGAGAGGAGAGAGAAACTGTCTTAGTTTTTCTTGCAGGAAGACGAAAAAAGTAAGGGGTATCCTTTCTTGGGGGTGCTCTAGTAGTGCATGCAGGTTGGATTTCATTGTCATATGAAGAAGGAGTCTAGGCCAGCCCTACACAAATTGGTCTGTAACTAGAGCCATTCCCCTAAGGAGCCCAAGGTAGGGCAAAACCAGTTGATAATGTGCACTAGTGTGCCTACGGTGAGAAGTCTTTCCCTGGTTTAGAGGGGTGCCACATAGGTCTTGGTAGAGCCTCTGTTCGTGACAATTTGATATTAGAGCAAAGTAGCCGAGTTACTAGTGGTAGACAGAAAGTCGTGATCTTGAGAAAGTGATCACCAAAGGCATTATCCTCAACTTAGAGCCTATGAGATGTTGAAGTTATGGCCAAGCAATCACTAGCAAGAGGGCAAAAAGGAAGGTGGCGGGCTCATTAATCGCTATAGCGTAGTACACTTTGGACTAGGGCTAGCAATTTCAGACACGGCATAATGACACGATATGAAAACAACACGAGATAAAGGGGTTTAGACTGCACGTTTATTAATTGGGTCATAAATGGGTTGGCATGAATAACACGAAAATAAATGGGCTGGATTCATGTTAACAAGCCTAACACCCCTTAACACGTTCAATTAAACAGGCTATAAGCGTGTTGACACGGCACGACACGACTTGCTTATTTATAACACATTTAGACTTAAAAATAAAATATTTGAAATATTTGTAGTAGGTTAGTATTAATTAGATATTCTGTTTTTGTTAATTTTCTTTATTGGCTTTTTTTAAAAAAAAATTAATTGTTTTTATTTTTTTAATTTTTTATTAACTAGGTCATAAACGTGTCATATGCATGTTATTATTGTGTCAACCCATCACGGCGTGTTTAATAATCGTGTCGTGCCGTGTTATGCATGCCATAGGCGTGTCATGTTCATGTTTGCATTTCTGGCATGTTTATTAATCGTGTCATGTTCGTGTTCAGGCTAAACGTGTCATGCTGTAAATGTACCAACATGAACAAGTTTATTGCCACCTTTACTTTGGACTACACCAGCGTTAGTGTAGCTCGGTCATGCGGGCAAGTTGGGTAGTCATTTGGGTTGAAGTTCTACGCTTGGCTACAACGACAGTCTGCCAATGAGGTAGGGTAGTGCATTTTGGGGCCCACATGACCTGCCATGGGTTTGTTTAATGCATGAAGATGTGCATCAAACTAGGTGGAGGAGAATATCACGTCCTTATTTTTCAAGAGGCATGAAAAGAGGCGGAGCACATGTGGAGGGTGTTGGGTTGGCTGGGTACCCTTTCTTAGGGTTGCTCCAATGGTGACTTTTGGATGGATTTCATTGTCATATAAAGAAGGGTCTATGCCAACCCTGTACAAACTATTTGGGAACTGAAGTGTTTACCTAAGGAGCCCAAGGCAGGGCGAAACCAGTCAATAATGTGTACTAATGCACCTATAGGGAGAAGACTTGCCTTGGTCCAGGGGTGATGTGCAGGGCTTGGCTGAGCCTCTTAGTAGATCTGTGATAATTTACCTTGTGGTGGAGGCAAGTGTGTAATTATTGTCAAGCCATGCCTACAACCTCACACGATATTTTGCAAACAAGCCTTTTATTCTAAAGTTCAATTTCTGGATCTCTTTTTGGACTTACATCCATGCCAAAAGAAAGTGTATATTTGTCCCACTTCATAATATGCAAAATCTCTCATCTACATAGATGTGAAATATATACCTTTCCTAACTTTTTTTTTTTGGGCCCAACCTATGTATATTGACCTCAATCTAACTTGATTGTAGTTACCTTTTAGGTTTGTTGTTGTTGTATAATTTTTTTTTTTAAGATATATGAAGCTTTTGAAGGTCAATAAATTAGGTGGAAGTAGATCGGTACTAAGAATAGACTTCTAATTGTATTAATTAGACGAATCTAC